>BEXV01005041.1:8166-20744 GCA_003118195.1 Hemicentrotus pulcherrimus | reverse complement strand
TAAATGGATAATATGCATTGGTCTCTAGAAAGGAATTTGATTTTGGTCAATATAGGCTACTTAAGATGCAGGATGAAAATAGGAAGGAAACATACAGAAGCAGCTGAAAATGGGTAAGGGAAGGAGAGAAAAAAAACACCAATTTTTTTCTGATATAATGATATCAAGGAGAATTGGTTGTGGTGTTGGTGGTGTTGATGATGATACAGTGAGAAATTAATTGTTGACTACGTGAAGTTGATGAAAACGTGTAACAGTTTCATCCATTATAAACATGGTATGTCATGTCTTTCACAGGGGGGAGGGAGGGGAGATGCAACAGTTTGACAGGATATATACAAACTCAATATTACATGCCAACTACAAGAGCAATGTAATCATCCAAAATCTTTTTTCTATTATTCTTATCAAAACGTGTTGAATGCATACCTGACAACTCGCTTCAGGATATCTACCGAGATGACAGGCATCCCACAAACCATCTGTTCCAGCTGGCGATAGGTCAGGAGCGAGAGGAGTGGTATCGGTATGATCCATGACATGCCTTCTCGCACAGCGGCCACCTGTAGACACATGATAAACACTCTTCTATAAAGCCAAAGAAAACAAATCTAACCCTTTCTATGCCCTAGCAAATTCAAACTGCACTAGTACAAATTTTGTATTCATTTGTTGATGAATAAAAGCTTGTCTTCAAATTTGAAGCAAATTCTTGAATTCTGAAGTGACCTGTACATACCATAAAAACCTACAGTGTATTTGTATCAAGATGAACAAAAAAAATTATTAAAAATAAACAAAACAACAACAATAATTTAAACCTTGTCTCACAAAAACTATGTTTGACAACTTGGTGAAACAGCAAAAGATTGATCGAGAGGAGGGGAAAAAAGGAGTAATTTGTCTGTATAAGAAATTTATTCTGAGGTGTTTGCTTTTATTAACCTTGTGTACAAGTCAAATAGTCAAACAGTCAATAGTCAACAACAAAATCTACTGCCCTGTCTACAGTCATTATCGCACATACTAACCTTTCATTTAAAAAAAATTGTATTAAATATTTATAGTAATCGTTTGAACCAAAAATCTAAGATAGACATTCAAATCAGCAATGTTGAAAATAAAAATGATGAAGTTAATGACCAAATGTGTATCGATAAAAATCTATTTCATCAAATATTGAACAGTTTATCAGCACAAGAAGTACATTTATCAATCATACTTCCTTGACAGAAAGAGAGTTAGAATTGCAAGGTGGTCAACGTACCTGTCTGTCTAGCTCATGTAGCCTGTATGCCAGGGCTCTCTCTACGTACTCCTTCCTGTTGCTGAATGTGAGTGGGATACTCCAGCCTCCAGGTACGATGGGAACAAAGCGTCCATCTGCACTCTGACCTTCAAACCTCTCCAGGGGTATCACCTATATAAGAAGGTAAAAGGTCAAGCATATGTCAGCATCAAGGTGAACTGTATCACTTTATGATGTAATGGACAGCCTTATGTTCATTTTGTTCCTCATCGAATAGTTTGCATGTTTATATTTCTTTTACAAGTCAATGAATTTTTAATTTTCTTTTAACTTTTAATGAAACAATTTGCGATGTGCCAGGACATGAGTAACTAAAGTCAGATGACTAAATAAGAATGAGGAAAAGACTCCGGCTGTATTATCTTTACAATGGATCTATCAACAAGGTTTATGTCTTTTTTTAAAAGCATTACATTTATAAAAGTTATTGTCCTATGGCGGACGAATGAATATAATGAGTCAGAATGAATCAGGAGAGCTTAGGTATTTGTTCTAGTTCATCGTGACTGTGCCATGGACCAGTAATGGCCTGGTGGTAGAGTCTGGCAAGCAGTAGATGCAGGTTCAAGTCCCGCTGGTTCCAAGATTTGTTCTGACTTGTTTTTCAATACAGATCGATCAATCGATCTTATTTACTGGGTGTAAGCCACAAATATGTTTAAATAAGGTTTATGTTGTCACAGACACCATCCTTTCCTTCAACATCTACACAGGTTATTCCTACGAATGCAGCAAAACAATCAAACAGGATGGAATCTATGAAGATGCGAGATGAATATATACTGACCTCATGGAAGTTATCTTCGTTGACTCCACTCTTGTCAATGTCACTGATGTTACGAAGATTCTGCACATTCAGAAAATCAACCTGTCACAAGAAAGGAAGAAAAGAAGAGAAACATGTTGATAACAAGGCATTGATCTACATTATCAACTCCATATCCAAGAAAGAAATGGGGACCTACAATGTATTAGGATGAAAGCTTTTGAGTTAATAATTGCCATATGCCCTCACGGTGACCATATGGTAGGAATACTCTCCAGGGAGTAGAGATGGTGCACATTGAATGAATTTGATGGCCGGGGTAATAATAACTGTAAAGTGCTTAGAGGTAGAGACCGTATTTCGTATTAAGTGCTATGTAAATCCGGATTATTATAAATACTATAATGACCATTTTCCCCAAATTACAAATCATCATATTTACCTCTTCCAAGTCTTGTGTGGTGAGGGGTATTCCTACCAGCTGTTTCCAGACCAAGGGAGCGAGATGGAGGTCGAGAGGCTTCTTGGTTCGGATGGCCACTCCAAACAGGATGCCCAGGAACTTGAAGAGAGACAGCTGTTCCTCCGAGCCGGCCGAGGGGCTAAGCAGGAATCTTGGAAAAGGAAAATTGAAAATACTTTACATACGATTTTTACAGATTTTTAAAAAGGAATAAGAAACAAGACTTGGCATAATCTAATATGCGGGATGTTTTAGAGAACCTGCATTTAATCCTTTAGCGACAATTATTCCACTTTTTGTGCTTTGGCTCAATCAATTTTGATTCAGAGCCCCCCAAAAATAAGCCAGTTGTGCGAGTAGAATAGGGAAAAAAATTCTGCACACACTGCAACCTACTTTAGTTTCACGACTATATTGTGTTTAACGCCAGAAATTTAAAAAAAGGAAAATAGCTTTAAAATCCTTTGGTTGGCAACACTTTGAGAAATTCATAATCATTAATTTGTTATGAAAATTAGCCACTTACAACTGTACTTTACTTTAAGGCAACATTCTTGCCCATGAACATTCACTACCTGTAGATTATATGTTGAACTATTGTAATTTCATTACTTAGTTATTATTTTTCACCCCTTGATTGAAATTTGGGATATGTGCGAATTATATAAAATTCATTCATTTTCATTATTACAGTGATTGGAAAAAAAATGCAGTTTCATATCAACAAGAAGACCACTGTACCTGTCCCTGTTACTGCCATTCTCTGAGACAGCGTTCGGCGTGGGGATGAGAAGACCGACGGTCCCAGACTCCAACTCCTGGCACATCTCTGTGATGGTATCGTCAAACACCCCTCCGGCATCATCCGCACCTTCCCCTACCAGTTTGACCTTCCATGCTCTGGCAGGGAGCCTCAGGTCGGCAGGCTTTAGTCGGACAACCTGCTTGGCTATCTGGACAAAGATGGGCTTGCACTTACGTCCCCTACAACAATGAAAGATAGGGCACAAATTTAATTAAAAAATGGTTCATTAAACAACATGGTTCACAGCAGTAAGCTGAATTGCACATGTACATAGAGTATATACAAGATAAAAATTAACATTAAAATTCTAATTCCAATGTTGAATCCCGAAGGATGATGGATATAAAATGATGAAATATATACAATAGATAAAAAATATTTTTATAACTACAATCATCAATATAATTATTCAGATAAATTAAAATAAATTAGAATTAAAAATCCAATGTTGAATCACGAAGGATGATGGATATAAAATGATGAAATCAAAATCAAATTCAATCAAACCAAACCCACCTTGTTGCTAGTCTCTTGACAGTGACCTGGGGTCCATAATTCTTGCCTTGGACCATGGTCCTACCGATAGCCCTCACCATGGGTAGGGTGTAGACCCTGGGCGCCAATAAGGGCCGGAGAGAACCATCCATCAGGCCTGAGATACCAGCTCCATAAGGACCCAGAGTTATGTGCTGCATAGAAAAATGAATACCGTAATTAAAATGAAAGAGTTGAACATGAATGCTTTAAGCAGCGTAATAGCTTTCTTTTAAAAACATATGGAGAATATTATCCACGTACACCCCTGTAGCATAAGTATGTTTAATTTGTAGCAACGAATAGTGCTGGAAGTAGTTTTCATTATCTTATTTAATACATGTACCTTCCAACAAAAACGTACAACATACAAATGTGTTTTTGTACAATTAATACAATAAATTTGGACTCTATAGTTTTCACAGAAACATTTCTTCTTCAGTGAAAGTACATATAGGTGCAAGCACATGAAAATTTGTACTCAGTTAGTAGCCCTCCTTTATTAACTATTTTGCATCCACAGCAATTTTCACATTTTCTTTATGATTATTCAAAACATAATACTATCTTCATGTCTAGAATGGTAGAGCAGGAATCAATGAATTACATCTCTAAATTGAAATGGGTGCATGATTGAAATTTGATATTCATTTCTTTAGAGAAGGTGCAATGACTCAATGATAGAGCAATGCTCTCGTAACCAGGTACCTTTTTTTGGAACCAAGTCAATGTGCTTGTGCCCTCTGGTAAGCCTTTCATCCTCATTACCAAGTCATTCAGAGAGCATATGCATGCTTTCTTAGCAGTCAGGTAAAAGCAATCCTCAAACATCATCAACATTTTTTTTAATCAAAAAAAAAAATCAACAAATCAACAAAACATTTTTTTTTTTATGAGATTACCTGAGCTGGATCTAGGTTGAGAAGTCTCCACGATGAATACATGAGATCACTGAAGTGATGCAGGAGCCTGAGACGAGCCCTCACGCTGCCCGGACTACAGTCCTTTAGGGCGGTGTACTGCGTTGGGATATGATCGGGGAGACCAAGCTGCAATGGGGCAGGGGAGCCAGGGCTGCATCGGGGTACAGGGGGTGCCGTCCAGGCAGCTGAGTGGCTACGCCCGGCAGCAATCTGCACATCAAGTCAGAAATTTACATTCAAAGGCATCTTTTAACAATGTAAAATCAGAGATGCATGGCCCTACATGTTATCAGTGTGTGTGATATGGTGTAATATTGAAGCCCTAAAATAATTGTGCTTCAAAATAATCATGAAGTGCCTCAACAAATTAAAAAACTTTGAGTGACCGGTATTACCATACTCATTTTCCCCAATAGACTGCAGTGTTATAAAAAACATTAGGAAATCAGAAAATTTAATTTCGATTTCCAATCATAAATATCTTGATAATCAGACAGGCAATTGGCTTGTAAAAGTGTATGATCTCACCTGTTGAATATTCTTGCCTTGCAGTGAGCCAACCAGAACAGGTTCCCTGACCGTATTGAAGTGACCTAGCCCTAGCTGGCCGTCGCTGTTACTACCCCACCCCCAGACATCCCCTGTGCTGGTCAGGGCCACGGTGTGCTCCGATCCCACAGCGACGTCCTCGACGAAGAACCCTGCCAGGGCCAGGACCTGCTGGGGGCGGTTGGCCAGACGGGCCCTGTTCTCTGGTAGGCCGGTAAGACGATCTAAAGAGATCGAGAGAGAGATCGAGGTAGGAGTGACCAAGAAAGAAAATGAGCTGAAAATTGTTTTCTACTTTAATATTATACTTTAACAGTTGGATATTAGCATAAAACTCGATATAATTTCTCCCTATTTTTAGTCAGTTGAAAGTTACAGACAATTATGATGTTTGATGGTAAAGGATTATATGGTAAAGGATGACGATGATGATGATGACGATGATACTTTTTAATCAGATATTGCTCAAACTTTCACTAATTTGTTCTATCCAAACCTACTTACTGTACTACCAGGGTGGATTTTGGCTTTAAACAAGAGGAGGTGTGGAAAACGTAAAGGAAACCATAACACACAACAAGAATAAGAGGTACAATGTCGTTCTCTCCTCAACTGCAGACTACACTGTACATACCTTGACCAAATGTGAACACTCTGCCATCCTTAGTGAGAGCTACGGAGTATTGAGTACCACAGCAAACCTTCTTGATACCAATGTTGCACAGGGTCTCAATCCTCTGTAAGCAGTATGAACAAGAGAGAAAAGAATCAGTACGCACATTTTTTAAAACTAAAATATTGATCTTGGACAGCTGANGGCCCCCCCCCCCCCTATCCCCTATGATCTCGGCCGTCGAATGTCCAATGAACGCGAAAATTTGCATGTTTGTAGATATTTACGTAAGGAACAAGATGGTGTAATTACTTTTTTCCTAATATGCAAATTTTTGTCGTTATAGCCCAGTACAGTAAGGGTTAAAACTAAAATATTAATCTTGGACAGCTGAGAGGTTAACAGTTGAATTATTAGTTTCAGAACTTTTCAATTTTGATAAGTGGATCAATCTTGAATGCAAATTCAAATATACTGTACTACATGCAAAACTTTATACATACTTGTATTTTTATGTATAATGTAGGTACATTTCGACATAGCACATTAGGTACATGTAGTGTAATTTGCTCTTGGCAAATCTATTGACATTAGTATCACTTGTATGTCTACAAACAAAAATTAAAATCACTAAACTTCCATGGAGAAAAATAATGCCCTCATCAACAGACAAAAATTGCTATGTGGATATTTATATACACAAATCTCCTGATATAATAATAATAGATGTTTATAAGCACTTTACAGAAATGTTATTTCCTCAGTCATTGGATTCAGGCTTGCCCACCCACAAAGTATGCACATTAGCCACTCTCTGGGGAGCATTCCAGCCAGGCACAATTTCACAGATGCTCAAAATGCTGAGCAAACTACATTTACCTTCACATTCTATCGGTTACCCATTCAACACCTGGGTGGAGAGTGTGTGTTAGTCCTTTGATGGAAGAAATGGACCTACATGTAATACCCTGTGAATGTGATCTACAGTCTGGTGACTTATCCACTAGACAACAATGCCTCTATATTGGATAACATGATATCTTACTAACCTGTGGATAAGACTTGGCTGTGGAGTTGCCCAGTCCTAGCTTGCCGTAATCCCCGTCACCGAAAGCCCACACGATAGTACCATCAGCAGAGACGCATAGGGTATGGTTCATACCACAGGACACCTACAGCAAAGAGCATTGATACAGTTATGTAATGCCTTAGTCACATCTTTGGGTATTTGGCATACGTATTGCTGCGTATTTATGGAAAGCGCTTTTTAACATTTATTCCTATTTCTTGATACCAAAAATTAATTCTTGATGTCAAGAAATCAAATTCTTAATATCAAGAATTCATTTCTTGATATCTAGAAATCTGAATAAATGTTAAAACGGCTTGCCATAAATACGCAAGCTAAATACGCAAGCCAAATACGCAAAGGTGTGACTGAGGCATAAGGGTTAGTCAAGTTCCAATTCAAATGTAAGATGAATCAGAATGTTCTACAAAATATTTAAAAATACAAAAATATGCACAACTGGAATTCAATTATTTTCTTCCCTATTCTATTAGTTTTATACTCAAATGACAGTACACATAATTGCATCGTTCATTGCAGCATAATCCATCTATCTTCAACTAAAATTTTGCTGTACTTATTTTACATTTGTTTTTGTTTTGTAAAGTCACTTGGGTTGGAAGATAAGTCCATGGAGTTACAGTTTTAAATCATTTTTTTTTCCATCACCCATGTTACATTATCTTTGATTTCTACCTTTATTAAGTACTCTTCGTTCTTACATGTATGTTTGTGTTGAATAATTGTAAAAATGTAGGTTTTATACTAAAATAACAATATCATTTTGATGTACATGTAGTACACAAGAGTTTGCAAAATGCATAAACGAGATAAACAATTTGTGATAGGAATGCATGCTTAATTATAAAAGACATGTGGGGTGTTCCACAAATATCCTAAGTCAAACTTAACTCTAAGTTGGACTTAACAACTATGGAAAGCTGTTAGTATCTATGACAATATTTTGTAAAAGTTACATGCATCTTAATAGTTATAAAATTTTGTTTCATGTCATTCATATTTTCTATTATCAAGGAGATTTCATGTTCTTGATGTGGAATTTTAAAAAAGTCTAAAATACTTCAATTTTCGCTTTTGAATATATTTTATTTTAAGGCTACAAATGGCTCTCCATAATCCTTTAGTCCAAATTAGAGTTAAGTTCAACTTAGGATCTTTGTGAAACACCCCTATGGACAGGTAACAGAAAGGTGTGATATATGGTTGTACCTGACCGACTGACTGGCCCAGGGCTACTACAGGTTCAGGAGTCTTCTTGTTGGAGGTGTTGCCTTGTCCTAGACGACCGTAGTCTCCATTGCCAAAGGTGAAGAGTTTGCCATCCGACGTCACTACTGCAGAGTGTTTGAAACCACATGCCATCTAGGAAACAGAATACAGAGAGATTATTATGAACGAGAATATGATGGTAATGATGATGATGAATACGATGGTAATGATGATGATGAATACGATTATGATGATAAGAGGGAGGAGCAAGAGGAAGAGGAGGAGGAGAAGAAGGAGGAGGAGGAGGAGGAGGAGGAGGAAGAAAATATTGGTGATTTTAGTGATGTTGATGGTGATGATGATAATGATGATAATGATGGTGATTAGAATGATGATGATGATGATGACGACGACGATGACGACGACGATGATGATGGTGGTAGTAATGATGGCCATTATGATGACAAAGATCATGGTAACAAACATCCCCTAATGTGAACACATCTCACCTGACTAATCTCCTCTCCCTGCAATGCTTCAACTTGTCTTGGCCTCCTCTGCCTATCACTGTTGCCGTGTCCTAGCTTTCCATAGTCTCCATCCCCCCAGCTGAACACCTCTCCACTCTCTGTCAGTGCCATGGAGTGACCGTCCGAACCACACGATGTGACCAGCTGGGTCACCACAAAACCTTGGAGGGAGGAAAGGAAAGACAAATTTGTGGTATTGTTTGAAGAATACAGAAAGCTGATTAGAATCATAAATGAGAGAGAGAGAGGGAGAATAGTAGGAAGAAAAATAAAAGATAGAAAATGACAAGAGAAATAGAGACAGAAACTGGCAGAGAAGAAGAAGAAGACCTACAAAGGGAGAGAGAGAGAGAGAGAACTGTAAAGGGGAAATGCTGAGAGACAAAACTGAGAGAACAGGACAGGGAGAAATATGGGAAAAGTGATAGGTGAAAAAAAAGTGAAAAGAGGAAGACAGATCAATTTTTTTTTCTTCAAAAAACAAATGGTTTATGTGAGTAAGACAGAAAGCTAGAGAAGCAAAGACAGAGAGTGAGATAGAGGCAGACATCAAAACAGAGAGATAAAGAGATAGACAGACAGACACACAGTCAGAAACATAGCAAGTATTAAGATGATGGATGAATTTACATGAATTGTAAGAAAGGAGACCATTTGATACCTTGAAGAGCGGAGATGACAGTAAGAGTATGAAGATCATCCGAGTTGCCTTGTCCTAGCCTTCCATAGCTCCCTTCACCACAGGCCGACACTGTCCCGTTGGAGTGAATCACAAAGGTACAGTTCTGTCCACAAATCACCTGCAAGGGGTTCAAAGGTTGAAATAGTGACATTACATTCATTGGATGTGGGCGTGAAGCAACAATGAGAAAAAAAATGGTCCTAGATTTTCAATCCAATTCTATTTATTAATTTAATGAAATACGGAGCTACATGTATTAATACATAAATAGAACTGTGTCTGGGAAATCACATTAATAAGCCAATGGCTTGCAAAAATGCTAGGTAAGATTTGAAACCAAGTCGATGCCTTTAGGTATAGCATCAATCCTTATTATCAAGTCCTGTGGAAAGGACGTTAAGTTTTACGTCCTCTGCTTTCTCACCTACAAGTGTATTCATGGATTTTTAGCAATCAGGTAAAATAAATCATCAATCAATCAACCAATCAATCAATCAATCAATCAATCAATCAATCAATCAATCAATCAATCAATCAATCAATCAATCAATCAATCAATCAATCAATCAATCAATCAATCAATCAATCAATCAATCAATCAATCAATCAATCAATCAATCAATCAATCAATCAATCAATCAATCAATCAATCAATCAATCAATCAATCAATCAATCAATCAATCAATCAATCAATCAATCAATCAATCAATCAATCAATCAATCAATCAATCAATCAATCAATCAATCAATCAATCAATCAATCAATCAATCAATCAATCAATCAATCAATCAATCAATCAATCAATCAATCAATCAGGCAAACTTATGAGAACACAGTTCTAGAGCCCTTATAAAAAGTGTTTCAAAACTGTGCACAAATGTACAAACACCCTGCAGTTCATATCACAAATCATGACCTCAAATGGGGAGAATTTACATTTTCAAAGTTCACTATGTTATCATATTCAAATTCGGGTTAAAGTGAGGTCATACAATTTTCAGTGGCATCTACTGTATAAGAAGATGAGATGAGCTTACTTGCTGCGCTGATGAGAAAGATGTGACAAGGTTAGGTGTGGCGGTACCTCGTCCCGTTTCTGCTAACTGTCCCTGCCTACCGCTCCCCCAGACAAACACCTCACAACGCCCACCAAGCTGCCAATCCTGAAACATAACAACAAAACAAACACAATGGTACATAAAGGTATGATTTTCACTTGGGGCTGCACTTAATTGCATTTTTAGCTTTAAGATTATAGCCACTTGTAATATTGCCAATTATCATCAGTGTCTCTATACATGTACATGTAATTATATCAGCAAAGAAAGATCTGCTGGCTTGCTCCACAGTACAAGCTACACTGGCAGCACCGATACAACGACAATTCCCCTTGCCAGACTACATTGCTAGATTGGTAAATCACGCCAAATTGGGTTGAAGTAGCATACTCATGGTGCATTTCTCTGGTTCCCCTGGCATCACTTTTCAAAGTTCCATTAAAAAAAATTGAATTCATGAGTTTATTCCAATAGTCACCTCTAACATATCAATACTGGTGATATTTGAAGGCGGTAATCATTAATTTCAACAATCCTCTACTTCATATGAAAACTACAAATATCGCAATCTGCAATGCGAATGTATCCCCCGGCAGTGGCTACGATTTTTGTGTCATCCTTATGTTCAAAGGAGGGATCGACAAAGATCCCAACTCCCCTCCCTGAAACAAAAGGATGATGTAGAGACCGCCACTTGTCGCTCAGACTATTGTCAAGACTAGGAGCAGCATCACCAAAACAATATGTGTGTAGATTAAGGTATAATGTATCTCTGTAGAAAATTTAAAAGAAATCTGTTAAAGGGATCATTTAACAATGCTGAATCTGAGATACAAGGTCCTACATGTTACCAGTATCTGTGATATGGTGTAATATTGAAGCCCTAAAAAAAATCGCGCTTCAAAATGATCAAGAAGTGCCTCAAAAAAGTAAAAATATTTGAGTGACCGGTTTTACCATACTCGTTTTCCCCAATAGACTGTAGTGTAATCAAAACCGTCAGGCGAATGGTTTTCAAAATGTGTAATTCCAATCATAAATATCTTGATAATCAGACAGCGGATCGGCTTGTAAGACTGACCTAAAGGTTTATAATTATCATTGCATCATGAGCTAAATCTAAAATTTTGTTTCCGAATCTGAGAGAAAGTTACCGGATCCCTTTAAGGAATGTGGCAGTTAGAGAACGCACAAAAGACAGCCACCAAAATATGACCTTCGACCCTATAACAGACGGAACATAGGTGGCCCCAAGCCTTTGAGAGACTCTACTCACCTCTGGTTTCTGCATGGCCCACGACATGATCTGCTGATCCATCATCAGGGACCAGTCGCTGTTGACCGTCGGCCTCGGTCTCTCGCTGGCCTGCAGCAGCTCCATGTTGGGCACCAGGAACTCCGGGGGCATGACTTCCCTCTGCATGAGTGCAGTGGCCGACTTCATCGCAGTGCAGAATGAGGATAGCCAGTTCCATTCCGGTAGAATAGGGGCATCGTCTTCCTGGGTGCGGTGAGGGGGCCGAGGATGGAGGTAAAGGGCGTGGCCTAGATTGAGGGCCAGGGCCAGGGCGGCAAGACACTGGAGGAAGCTGCTGTGGACAAGCTGATCCCCTCTCAACACTTGCCCCTGGAGGAAGAATAAACAATTCAAATAATACAAATTGTGTTTTTTTCCATTTTTTAGCGCTTGATACATGTACCTCTATGATGTCTCTAAGCACTTTACAGATATACTATTACCCCGGTCATTGGATTCAATACTGGCCCGCAAATACTGTGTGCACAATCTCCACTCCCTGGGGCGCATTCCAGCCAGGCGTTACTTGACGTTCAAAAATGTTTGATCAACAATAAAAGCATTATCTGCAAGGCTACAGACTAGCAGAAAGTTAGAGGAAAATCCTCTTTATTCATTTCTTTGCATGCACAAAACCCTGTCACAGTGTCTCTGTGTTACTTTCTCTCTCTCTCTCTTGCTCTCTCTCTCTCTTTATTTTTCCTCTTCTCCTTTTCCTTCTCATTCTCCTCCTTATTCATCTTCTCCT
>BEXV01005040.1:8507-20487 GCA_003118195.1 Hemicentrotus pulcherrimus | reverse complement strand
TGTTTACTGGTCACATTCTGTGTTTCGTTGTGGTGGTTCAAATCCGGTTCTTTGAAAATTAGAAACCCTTTTGACGAAGGTAAGCATATCGAGTTATAAATGTTCCATTCATTGCTCGCCTGTCCACGCGAAGTATCTATCTTATACTTGCAACGCGTTCGTAAAATGCTTTGTTCGTCTGATCCCATGATCGGATCTGTATACTTGCAAGTCAAGCCGTTTACTCGTGGTAATTTTCCACATCGCAAAAACATTAACCTTTTAATAAGTATATATTTCACCTGTATGAATCCTATAAGCTTGTTGTGAAATAAACTTCTTCATCACAAATTTAGGCCTATGTGATCAATTCCACCATTATACCATCTTGTACTATATTCCGAAGGGACAGAGCAGATGGTCGCCGTGAAGACGGTGTTTATAGTCATGCAAAATCACATTATCATGTATTGAACGTTATGATATCATTGATACCTCATGGGAGACAATATGGATTGGGTTAAGGTTAACTTCATCTGAGAAACTGTTATGTAGCCTATATAGACCATCTGACGCGAATATTGATTACTTTGATAACATACTGATGTATTTTGATAAAGCAACGGATGAAACATGCTGTCTCTCGTTTGTTTGTTGTTGTTTTTTCTTTCTTTTTTCTTCTTTGCTTCAATTTGGATATATGGCATTCACATATTCGTATCATATACATTACTCATTTCGTTATTCTATATGTTCAAATCCGTCTATTTATATTAACCTGGTTTGCGATTTGTTGTTTGTTTAAGTCGTATTTTGTAATTTTCTATATTTATTTATATTTATATTTGTTGAAATGTATACTCTTGTTTGTGTTATGAAGGGCCCCAACGAAAACTAGTATTTATTTGCTGATTGGGCTACCCTTCTTTTTAAGATGTGTAATAAATAAATAAATAAATAAATAAATAAAACAAAAACATCTGATCGACTGATCTTAGAGGAATTCAATATTGATTTTAAAATGAACGAATCACTCCAGGAAAATCAAATTAGTCTCATAGAAACCTTATTCCTTCTAACACAAATGGTACAAATTATTTCATCTAACTACTTCATCATCAACTTGTATAGACAATTTGTTAAATTTAATCCCCAGAAGCACATTGTATGTGATGTTGCAAAAATGTCCATGAGTGATCATTATATGATTTTAAAATGTATTAACCTTATCAATGAAAGGAAACAACATAAAACTCGTCGTTTTCATGACTATAAATCATTCGATGAAAATCGAATTATTGCTTCAATAGAAACAGCTGAAATATGTTAATTAGCTAACGATGGTCCAGTTGAAGTAACATGGAAATAAGTAACGTACATTCACCTATCAAAACAACTAGGGTAAAAGACTAGGGTAATTTTTTCCTAGATGACTCCAGAAATTGTAAAACTCATGCACACCAGAGATTTTCTTAAAGAAAGTCCGTGTCTTCTCCTGAACAAGAAATTCGTACTGAATGTAATAAAAAGTATAACAAACTATAAAACCATGTTATTTGTCTCATACAAAAATGAAAATAGGAATACTTCCGGGACGTAAGTAATAAAACATAAAAATTATTCGAAGAAATTATGGTCAGAATTGAATCAGATTTCTGTTAAAGGACCTGAGCTTTAATGAAAATTCACGATTTTTTTGTTGTTGCTTGATACAGGTAACAATACTACTAGATAATTTGTAAAAGAAAAAGCGGATTGGAATCATCCACATTGTTTATGAATTTTATTTTCAACCTTTTGATAGTTCCAAGATTCTAAAACATTTAACTAACTTGGCTCAAATAGCAAATAGATGTCTTGGACGTTGACACTACTAAAATTAGCTGCCCCGTGTATTGCTTAACCCTTGTGTCACATTTTCAATGCAAGTCAGGATACGGGAATAGTACCTGATGATTCAAATATTGCACGTACCACGCCGATTTTTAAAGGAAAAGGCTAAAATAATTATCAATTTCAGTTGCTAGTCATATTTCCAAAAATTATAGAAAAGAAAGTACAATTACAGTTACTTTCTTATCTCCAAACACATGATATTATTAATGTCGATCAATACGCCTTTCTTCCAAACAATTCAACTATAACATGCCTTTATACACCGTGTCCTAGATGATTTTTACGAAGCCTTAAATATGAAAGAAATGGTTGGTGCATGCTTTCTACAAATCTCTAAATGTTTTGAATGTGTTGACCACGAGCTTATTTGGTATAAACTTGAAAAATATGGAATTAATGAAAATAGGCTCAAATGGTTAAAAACTATTTGAGTAATAGGAAGCAAGTGGTGTACTCTATCAGATGAAAACTATCTGATATTAGAAAGCTTCATATCGGGATACCACAGGGCAGTGTCCTGGCCCCCATTTTGTTTCTAATATTCATAAACGATATATCTGAATGTATAGCTGAAGGCGTCTGCAACGTATTTGCTGGTGTTGTTGTAGTCTTTGTTGCAGATAGTATAAGTTAGATTATATTACAAAGAAACTACAAAAAGATATTAACGCTCTACAAAATTGGTATAATCAAAATTGATTACGCATTACACAAATAGAACCAAAACAATGCTAATAACATTAAGATCCTGTGATATATTAAATATATTCATTAAAGATGAATTGATCGAGCAGGTAAAATCGATAATAGTGATTGATGAAAACTTAAAGTGGTATCTATATTTAAGAGACTTGTGTAAATCGATTGCCTATAAAATATCTCTAGGATAGCTGAGTAAATTCAGATTTATTGAACATCCTTTATAAGTGTAAAACCCAACCCTGTATAGACTATGCAGTCTCTGTATGGGGAACTGCCCAGCTAGCTAGAAATTTCAAGTTTCAAGTTTATTTATCTTTCTTTTATAACAACCAAGTCAATAACAGTATGGAACCTACGGTTTAATTGATCATATTTCTCTCGTTTAATGGAATAATCATCACACTGTTTTATAGTATTATTAGAAATTTGGTTATTCTTCTTTGAAATGATACGCTCCTTGTTATGATTTTTTTTTAGCCAGTCATGAAATCTGCATTACATAAAAATATGGGATAAGGTAAAAAGTGAAAAGTTGCAAAATGCACTGCTCTCGTTCGGCTGTGCATTCTTATTTCTTTGAAGAGTTTAGGGCTGTTGTGTACAAGCGCGTGTTTGTTTGTTTTACCGGAATGGTATAAAGAAAGCATTTGTATGCTATATAAGGAACCATACAAGGGATCGACGTCTGTATGTACAGTCCTCCCCGAAGGACTTGGTAATGAGGATTAATGCCTAACCAAAGGGCACGACCGCTTCGACTTGGTTTCGAACCTGGTACCTTCCGGTTACGAGACCACTGCTCTACCACTGAGCCATCGCGCTTCTTCAAGTGCATTTTCAACTTTTTACTTTTATACCTTATTCCCTTTTTTATGATTTACTGCTCATTCCATGGCTAATAATTCATAACAAATACGGTATCATTTTTGAGACAAAATGAAAATAATTTCTCTTTCCAATGATACTACACAAAGTGATAATTGTCCTATGACAAGAGAGGTATAATCGATCGAACTCGAGTTTCTAAACTCTTTTTTTAAAGATTTATTATTTTAATTGAATTATAAGCCAAGAAAACTTAAAGAGCAGGCAGCCATGGAACATTAAGATGATGCAGTTTGAATCCACGTGTTCTTTTATATAAGTGGTCCTTCTTCAGCAGGCTCTATCGGATGATGCGCAATGCTGGTATAACGATGTACAAATACAAATGTTCAAAAACGATTTCACAAAATGTGAAATTTATGTGAGAAGATTATCTAGGAAAAACAAGTTTCATAAAGACATTTTGGGAATAAAGAAATAACATATTTCCTTGTACGCAGATATGTTTTACTGTGAAATCTCACGGGTACGACATTCTTTGTGCAAAGGAATCGGTAAAGCGCACATGTGTTGACGTTACCACACTTCATCCACAGACCCGCCAATCACTCTCTCAATCAACATGATTATTCAAAGAAGGCTGCCCATAATTAAAAAACACAGCAATCCTACGGTGATTATTGAAACTAAAAGCTGTCTGAGATGGCATAGGGCAAGGTTCAATTAGTGAGGCCAATATGCAATGAACACATTTATAAGTTTCCCCATGCGAACGAAACTGTGAACCCGACCCTAGGGCCCAACTCTGTCAATTTAGTGTTCCGTTAAAATCACAAGAGATATTGCTGTCTTTTTCTATAGGTGAACCTTAACTTACCCCTTCCTCTCAATGGTTTAGTCTCAGCATTCTCCATTTCACTCTGTTCGATGGGATGACAGGACAAAAATTCCAAAGTAATCCAAAGGATCAAGGTTCCATCCGTACAGTGATTTTTCAACATCATCAATAATGATCCAAATTTGTTCCTTCTCCAAGCCTTGAAAGTTTAATCCAGTTATACGTCTTTGGTAAACATATTAGTACATTTTCGCGGTTGTCATTTTAGAACCAGTGATCATTATTTGAATATTCTGCTTTTCATTTTGTCCAAGCAGGACCAACTTTCCGGCCAAGACCGATCAACAAACCACCCATAAGGTTTGGACTAGTCAAGCCGACATGAGGGCCCGAGATATCTGTATTTAAATGAATTCCAAACAATAGTTTTTTGAGTTGATGTCCATCTATTTTCTATTCATTAATTAAGTCGAAGACGAGTCATCTTCCAAAATCTTGCTTTCCACTGATTCCATCACTGTGTTACTAAAATCCAAGACGTCATCATGCCCAATATGAAGATAAACCATACTATACACAATCATACAGCCTTGCAAAATAGTTTGACGTTCTTCAGTTTTGTAGGACATGCTTGAATTTGTTTGTGTTTCTTTCAAAATCGTCATGGTTAGCAGGTAAAAGATCAATTACTCGATCAGAGTCTGGTATTTACTTTTTATCGATAAATGAAGAAATGATTACGTTAAAGTTGCCATCATTGGACAAACATGTGTTGTAAAAGAGACGGAGGTCGTTTGAGTAGTTTTGGACATGTACAACAAATTCATGATCATGTCCGACTTGTTTCCATTGACACTGTCACTTGAAGTTATGGGTCTTGAAATTCACAATACCTTCATATAACAGTACCGTCGTCTATCAGTACCGTCGTCTATCAGTATTCACATTGGTCAGGGTCCCCTCTAAAGATGAAGGTTATTTATATGGACATCATGTCCAGAAGTGAAAGGGGTGATTTTATGTGTTGCTAAGCCTGATTTCATTGACTGGTCGAGGCGATCCTCTGGACAACAGGCAGGGTAGACACATGATGATATTGTTCACTGAATCTATATGAAGTGTCAAAATGGGTCTATCAGCATATACAGGACAATCCTCCTTGTTCTGTATGCCCGGCCTATGTTTGTCTTCCTAGAAAATATAATAAAGATCGAATGTATACCAGTTAGGTTTATGGATCATCATTTATATATATATATATATATATACTTTAATATTTGATTTGATTTTGATTTTCTTTTCTTTTTTTCTGCATTCATATGAGTACACAGTTTTTCGATAACAATAGTCATACTAGACTTTTCGTCACTTTGACGAATTAGGTGATACGTATGTTGTTATATAAAATGCTTCTCCCATTATGATCTATCCATATGTCAAGTTTCTACTGTTTAGCCTTGATCATTATGGATGTATGGAAGATATATTGAGGCAATTTGACCATTGACCCTAATTAACATATAATGAGGCCTAAGCATATACATTACATATTCCGTGGTAAGAATGAAGTAAGGGAGGAAAAATGAAGGCAATGACAAACGAGTGATAGACAGAATATGGCCGGGTTCAAATTAAGTTTCCTTTAAATCAGACCCAGTACTGAGGATCTTTTTATGTGCCATGTTTTTGTTATTTGACGGCTTTTGACGCTACATAGAAATGCCGTCTTTTGTCACCAAAATAATATTGTTCAAATAGCATTGTAGAGACGATTAACAACTACTAACGCAAAGTCGTTAGCCATGAGAATGTCAATTTATATCTCGTTCAGCTAAATAACCCGAACAATAGAATCAACCAAGTGGAATCAACTGTTAAATGAATTTATCATGAGTTCTGAAATTTCAATTTGTTGCTATAATAATAACAATGATACTGAGTATTGCTCTCTATAACGCTCATTTTATATATTTTATTACAAGAGAAAAAAAGAAGTCAGACAGTCACTCAAAAGTGTCTGACAGTCAAGTCTAGAAAGTAAAAGTGTTTCCTTACATAATTTGAATACAAGGATATTGCTTACGTTTAAGTTTCATATATAGGACATGCGTGACATAATTCATCATTTCAATATTCAATTGAAAATTGTGACATGATCTCATCATATGATCGAAAAACGTAAAAGCACCGTTTTTATAGCCCATGGTCTCTGCTAAAACATACCCAAATTTGGGAGAAAACAGAGCATAAATAAGATAGATAGTGCTCAAAGATGAATGTCATGTAGATTCATGATGTGAACAAAATTCACCTTCCATAGACATACCACGCACAATAAGAAAATTCTGACATTTGGCCTTTAATCGCAGTTTGTAATATGATGACGTCATTAAAACGAAAATGAATGTGTATAGATCTTGTAGACAATTGCCTCGACTACAATATATTAAAATGTAGAAGAAAATTAATGAATATAGGAGAAATACACAAAATTTCCCATAAATATAATGACGTCATAATATGCATTTTTTATATTTTGACTTCCGGTGCCATCATGATGACGTCAAGATGTACTTAATGGCCAAATGAGATATGAAATCATACTTCCGACTCATACTCTATCTGAATATGAAACAAAAATTGGCAGTCCTTATTCATCCCAATGGACTATTTACAGGCATGTTTTTGCCCATATATGCTATGTATTGCAAAAATTGCGCGTACGGACGGTTATCTTGAACGGACGCTCATTCCGTTATTGATAGTGATAAAGAGCTAAACATGGTATCAAATTGTTTGAAAAATATGAGGAATATTCTGTCAAAAGTTTTGCGGAGGAATTATTTTTCGTTCGGTTGTGACGAACGAAAACGTGCAAAAATGCGTGTTTTGCTCTATTTTGAGCAATTAAAAATATTACGCGCGCGTTAACGCGCGCACCTATGCATACGCGTATTTTGTCCCGCATGTATTGACCCGATATTGACCGGACGGATGTTGATCTTAATCGTGACGAATATGAATGAGAATTACATTTTCGTTAGGAAGATATGATCATAAGTTGATTTTCACAAAATGGCGCCTGGATGACGTCACGATGACATTGAGTCTTTGAAAAGTCACGCAGTTCTGAGTTAGACTAAGATCTATCATTATTTGAATATTCATGACGATGGCTTTATTCAGTCTTGAGATATCCTGCGAACAAATTCGAGGAAGAATAATTTTTAAAAAAAGAAAGACAAGTCTTGACGAAATCAATAGGTGATACGTAGACTTCGTACGTATCATCTAATAAATACAATAAACTGTAATGGATACTAACATTCATCAAACAATATACAATTTTTTTGCGGAAGAAAGATCGTCATTGTAAAGCAGTTTGCTTCAAATTATGACAACCCCAGACAAAACTCATGATATATATAGATTAACAGATTTATTAAGCATAATGGATAAGTAATTGAAAATACAAATTACAAGGATGATGATATTGACAATGCAGGTGAGGATGATGCTGAGGATGATGCTGCTGCTAATGATGATGATGATGATGATGATGACGATGATGATGATGATGACGACGATGGTGATGATGATGACGATGATGATGACAATGCGGATTATGATGCGAATGAAGGAAGAGATGATATTATGATAAAGATTGAAGAGTTGACACATAAATTTTACCTTGAATATTCTGAAAACATCATTTTAAATTTGGCCTTACATGTACATGAGTAGAGGGAGCAACGTGATTTAATAGATTCTTGGAGAGAGTTCCATAGGTTTGGACCAAGTTGTCTCATGTATTTATGGGCAATATTCATTTTGAGTTGAGAAGATGGAAATTTGAGGAATTACGAGTAGAGTGAATGGCTTTATTTATAGTGTAAAAGTTTTGAAATGAAAGAGGGAGCATATTATTGAAATACTCAAACATGATCAGTAAACTTTGTAGCGAATTTAAGTCAAATACTGTTAGGGTTTTAAGGTCGTTAAATATAGGACTTGTGTGAGAAAGATATGGTTGAACCAGTACATAAACGAAAGGCTTTCTTTTGCAAATAAGTTAAAATATCAATGAATTATAAAGCATAACAAGCGTATAACGTGGGATAAATTTCTTCATCTTTTATGATATACCAATATTCCTAGAAATAGAAGTAGTTATATGACGTATTTTTCATTCCAATTCCGATAATGACACCCACAATTGTTGTTCTCTTTCTTTCGAGAGGGAAATTATCTATGATTATGTTGTAAGGAAAGTCAATGACATGAGAATTTGCATGTTTAAAATACATGAAATTTGTAATATTTATATTAAAGGTAAAGTCTAGTTCTGGTCATGCGATTGCATTGTGAAAGAAACGTTGTGGAATTGATCAGAAAAGGTTGATCATCTAGCATATCAGTATTGGTGTGTACTTCAAGGTTCTGGAATTATCAAAATGATAAGAAATTTGGCCCAGTCTTAGTTAGGTTACAAGCAGTGTACACAGAAAGATGTAGGTGGGAATACGCGACAAGTGCGCGATATCTATCCGCCGGTCCGGATAGATATAACAATTTACCAAATATATCAATTATTAGGTGGTTCATGGCAAAATTTGTATCATTACGTATTAGTCAAAACATATTCTTTCACATGATCGGTAATAAGAGCCTCCATTTCATTTTTTTTTTTGAGAGAGGGGCGTTTCTAAAACGGATCTATACCTTTAAGGGTTAACTAATTGCATTGAAATCGTAGAGATAATTTTGGTAATTCCTAATTAACTAAACTGTTTAAATTGAGACAACTTAATGTTCATGAAACACTTGTAATCATTATTATAATTTTTCATGAATCACAACCAGCACTTGGCTAAAAGTTATTCTAAAAAGCGCAAATTGGACTTCTCTGTGCTTCAAAAGATCTATGCTAATGGGTCATTAATTTTGTACACGTGCTATACAAACTGTTCTTTATAGGAGTCGAATTGAAAAAATGTAAAGTTTGTGTGCCTGTTGTCTTTGAGGAGAACATTCATGAACCTATACAAAGCTTTTATACACTTTCATGATCTGATCATAAAATATAGAAGTGCCCCTTACAATAATAAAACGTATATTTTATGAATATTTTCTCACCAAACAGAGCATCTCTGGGGATACATGAACAGTTCCAGTCTCTCTCCTAATCGCTCAGTGCCTTCGTGTATGCAATATTTAGGGCAGTGTGCTAGAAAACCCAAACGGATTGCATCCTGCGTAAATGTATTGTATATAATTATGAGTACTACTCGTTAAACATCACACACAGATGTGTGCATTTGAAAGGAGTTTGACATGGTTTTAGAATACCGATTTCAACTGAAATGCATTCACACTTTAATATGCACGTTTACCGAGCGACGAGCTGTTACATACATTCACCTGTTGTATGAATCTCAATAGTCAGAATACAAATACCATTCTTGAGTTGTTGCTAGGTCAGCAAACTTTATGGCCCAAATTCACAAGGAGGTTTGTAGACACGGCTAGGTTTATGTGCGTCATATGACGCGTTTTGACGGGTTTCAGACCAAGGTTTGTCTGACACTATGAACATGACAGACAAAGAAAGCGGACAAAATATACAGTTCCTCAGATAGACGAAGGAACATCCCTTCACTGCTATTATGTAAAAAATATGTAGAACAGGTGTCACATGCATATTCACCTGTTCTACACATTTTTACATAATGGCAGTGAAGGGATGTTCCTTTGTCTATCTGAGGAACTGTATATTTTGTCCGCTTTCTTTGTCTGTCATGTTCATAGTGTGAACCTTGGTCCGAAACGCATCGAAACGCGTCATATGAATCTAAATCTAGGTTTGTCGACAAACCTCCTTTGTGAATTCGGGCCCATGACTTGTCATAGCTACGTAACACAACTCAATGTAATTTACTTTGTAAACAATTTTCATTCTAATGTTGAATTACACTCATTTGAAAAGGTGAATGAAATTAATTCGTAGCGAGACATAATACGAATAGGCCAGTGTATTAATTGAACTTGATAATTTGACGCATTGTCATGGCATATTACCCGATTTGGCGTACGGTCTGCATGTTTTCTCTTGGTTGGAAATCTATCACGTATAAGCTAGGCTCCATTGACATAGTGGCGTAGCGTGGGCTCAGTCATGGGGATGGGGTGGGGCGGGGGACATCTGTCTTTAGTCTACTAGATCAAGGTCATTTTAAGCCCTTTTCTTTTAGTCAAGCCACCCTTTTAATAAAAAAAAAAAGGTGTGCGTCACCCCAATCCCAAATTCTTCATAGAAGATTCACTATGCATCACTCTGGCACTCGTCATTTGCCATGTTTACTTGTGTACGTGCATATTTAATTCTAAATTTCATACGCTGTGAGAAGAAAAAAGTATATTGGCCTATTCAGTGTCTTTGATTTGAACCTTAAACCTGTTGCTATCAACACAATGCACAACGCTTTTTTCTCAGCAAAATATCTACAGGGAATGGCACTTGCTAGATGTTTTGCTTGTGTTTAAAACCTTTTGTGCATACACATTTCTTTGTTTTTATTACAAAATACCAGGAATGCCTAGTAGTCACTGGGCCAATGAATGCCAATTGGGAGGGCGAAGCGATCTTCTTTTCTTCTCTTTTTGAGTTGTTGACTTTATGATGTTGATATATAATTCGTAAGCAACAGCGGCGTTAACTAGACTGACACTTCTCTGCGGGAGAACGAAGCGAGCGAAACAAAGTTTGGGTCACATTATATTTTCATTTTTATTTCTTTTTCTGTGCATTAATTTTGTCTCCTTCAATAGCATTGTTTGTAATTTGTATAGACCGCATCTTTTTAGGACAATCATGTATGATTTTGAACGCATATCAAATCTATCACAGAAAAGTCTTCCACAACTGTAAATTATAAGTATATGTTTTTGTAATGTGTTTTATAGGCATATGTGTACACACCTCTTCAATATAAAATGCGCATAATACTTAGGGACTTCATAATTATAAAAGTGAAAATCTGACAAATAAGCCACTTCGGAGATGGCGCTTGCACAAATGACCTCAAAATATCCACAAATCTTTTACATATGGAGTCGTCCCACTTGATGCATTTAAGAATAATCACTGCAAAAGTGATAGAGGTGCTTCATAAATATATATTATGTTGGCGCTCTTAACAATACTTCCACTTGTGCGTAAATGAACAATGATTACTTATCTTCTTGAACACGCATCCCACATTCGTCTCGATGGGTTGGAAAGTTTTGTACTAGCTAAACAGTGATCTTTCTCTGCCCATGCGCATCTCCGATGTGGCTTATTTGCCAATGTCATGTACTTTTGTATTTGGAAATGTAGAGTATAATCGCGACTTCGAAATTTATAAATGGCTTTTGTCTGATTGTCACTATGCTGTTTCTTTGAATGAAAGTCTAATTGGAGAATACACATATATGTTTATTCATTATTTGACTAATATCTGGTTCGAATGTAATTCATTGCATACAGGGAAAAGGGCTCTCACTTTTGGTAAATATTACAACAATGGAACAGTTGCAAGAGAAAATACAGGAAAAGAGGCTCTCATTTTCAACAATGAGGGTG
Source organism: Hemicentrotus pulcherrimus (assembly GCA_003118195.1). NCBI lineage: Eukaryota > Metazoa > Echinodermata > Echinoidea > Camarodonta > Strongylocentrotidae > Hemicentrotus > Hemicentrotus pulcherrimus. The sequence goes on along the minus strand of BEXV01005040.1, from coordinate 8,623 downwards.
CTACACATAACAACAATGGAACAGTTGCAAGAGAAAATACAGGAAAAGAGGCTCTCATTTTCAACCATGAGGATGCTACACGTAACAACAATGGAACAGTTGCAAGAGAAAATACA
>BEXV01005039.1:7075-20519 GCA_003118195.1 Hemicentrotus pulcherrimus | reverse complement strand
TGCTGTGTGGTATTGCTGTGGTACTGCTGTGTGGTATTGCTGTGTGGTACTGCTATGTAGTTTTGCTTAAGTACTCCTGTGTGGTACGTATGACACAGCATTGCCACATATCAGTAAGACAGCAGTCGCACTGCAATACCACAGAACTACCACATCAGAATACCACATATCAATACTACATTGTACACAGCAGTAAAACCATACATCGCGGGGTTTATGAAATGGTTCAGCCACCTTTTAATAAAAGAAAGACAAATTTGATAAATGCTTGAGTTGCTACATAAATACATGTAGCTATGATACAAAATAAGCCTGTAATTATGCCCTAAAATACTTTCGTTTAAAATATGTTTGTACACACACTGCCCTGAATACTTTGGTTAAAATTTGTTTATGCAATGCACACTGCCCTGAATACTTTGGTTTAAAATTTGATTATATACACACACTGTTTATACACAATACCCTGAATACATGTACTTTGTACATGTTTTAGGTCCATGTTCTCCAGAACTACTCCTTGACCTTCACTTCCAGTGGCGCCGGCACGTTTTGTAACGACAAAGCATTGAGGGGGCAAACCACTGTTCGTGAACAATGCTCTGCCCCTCCAATGCTTTGTCTCCGAGAAACGCGCCGGCGCCAGTGTTCACTTCACTCTGCTTTAGCTTCTCCAAATCATTTTTTTTTTTAAATGAATGTCTGGATCATTGTATTTTTGAAAGACTCAATTTCAACCTGGATTAATGTTTTGGGCTGACATTTAGACATGACGTTACAAGCTCCACCACCATCACTCACATCAAATAATAAACTCAATGTGAAGTATTGTAGTCATGGTCATGTTGGTGGTGAAGCATACGTAGCATCTTGTCTAAATGTCAGCCCAAAACTTTGATGCAGGTTGAAATTGGGTCTTTCAACTAGACAATGATCCAGACATTCATAAAAACTTGATTTGGAGAAGTTAAAGCAGAGTAAAGTGAAGGTCAATTAAGGAGACACTGATGAGAGCCTGGACCTAAAACGTGTACAAACCTATGGCAAGTCCTCAAAAAGGGTGTTCGTTCAAGTAAACCATGAGATGTGACTTAATTGCAGGTAATCTGGTGGTAGGAATGGAAGAAATCCTAGAAGAGGTATGAAATAAGCTTATGGAAGAGAATTTTACATATTTAATTTCTTAACTAAACTGATGATGTAACTAACAGTGTTACACCCAACATAGCAAGAGAATAATGTAATCTGATTAAAAAATAAATCACTTTTAACTAGAACATCACATTACTGGAACTATATGTACATGTACATGTATTAACATGAAAAGTAAACTAAGTTGTATATACATGTAGGCCACAATGTGTGCAGTATAACAATATTTCATCACAAGTACAGATACAAGATTTCATTATGACGAAGCATAGTGCTAATTTCAAACATGTTCACCTGTAGCTGTTCCCAGTTTAAGCCCCTGTCACAAATCACTCCGGGGCCCGTACGGCTTGTAAAAATCTGCCGTTTTGCCGGTTTTCGTACAAACTGCTCTGTTCGAAAATAGGGAAAACGGCTGTTTTTTTACTCGCCTTATGGGCACCGGAGTGATATGTGACAGGGGCTTTAGCGAGATTTCATTTTAACGAGGCAATTGACTAGTTTACTAATGTATTCAAATTTTATGCATGCCATTTTAACAAAGGTTGATCCTGACAACCGTAAAGCTTGCAATGTTTGCCGACTAGCAACAACTAATGTATTCATAGTGGATTCCAAGTATTGAATTACCATTATCTGGAACATGTTAATGGGATAACTTGTTACCAGCTAGTCCCAAGGGAAGAAATATCCATAAATTTGAATACATTAGTAAATCGATCTATTGGCTTGGACCTGAGCACCACATTATAGCAGGAATGGACTGTACATGTACGTACTCCTAATCTATTATTTATAGACTACACTATTACAGCTAATCTACTATGCAAATGAAAACTTAACCTTAGAAATTTCACTTTAAACAAATAACACACTTGTGACCCCATTCTATTGAAATCCTCTTGGCAAACTAAAACTTTCAGTCTTCCATACTGAAATACATGTAAATTTATGAATACACAAAATCTAAATATTTTGTTAACAAGCAAATGGGAAGAACAAGATGGAAATCCCCAAAACATAAATATATTCATGCTACAAGGCATCTCATTATACTACGTTCCACTACACTGGTGGGGTATTGTGTTTTAGTTTTTTGATTTAATTTTTCTATTAAAAACATGATGAGACAATGACAAAACTAGAGAGAAATAGGTGGAAAATTTGTGCTGGCAAGTTGAGAGAAGGCAAAGATAACTAGAAAGATTTTTTTTCTCATGTGAATCATGTCAAGTTTATGGTAAAACATACATGAGAATTGGAGTGATATATAACATTGTGTGTGTGGGACTGATGTGAATCATGCCTTCATTGCATTGAACAAATGTCCCCTAAATCTCAGCAGATTATATTTATTATTTCCACAGCAATAGCAAAATGACGGTAATTCTCACAGCAGAATCCTTTTTGCTGCGAAAAATATATCTAAATTATCTAAATTACTTGCACAGATGTTGTCCTTGTAGAAAATGTCGCAAAAAATCGGCAGATTTAAATGCTCCAGGAAGCAAAGGCTTTGTAATAAAATCCTTCGGCTCAGCTAACTGCGCATCAAGACTGCATAAGGATTTTATTGCTTTGATTTTAGATCCGCCGATATTTTACATTTTCTACAAGGACAATATCTGTGCAAGTAATTTAGATATATTTTCCATAGCAAAAAAAGGTTCTGCTCAGAGAATTACTGTCATGAAATAATGGATATAATCTAAGATTTAGAGGACATTATTTTGTTCATGCAATGAAGGCATACAAATCACATCAGTCACACACACACAATGTTATGTGATGGTCCATGTCACTCAAATTCTCATACATGTTTTGCCACATTTGTCCGAGCCTCAGTTTTCTCATAAATTTTAATTTCCAATTACTACTCAATTACTGGGAAAACTAAATTGTATCATTACACATGTCTGGACTACTGTGATTGATAAAGGTTACCCCACTTGATTTTTTTTTTTTTAATATCAGTATCGGTTCCACTTTTAAACCTATATCGGCCGATACCTATATGATAAAAAAAGTACCCGATATGCCGATATGATATTGAAACAACACTAAAATTTGTTCATCTTCTTTTGGGGGAATATGCACTCTATAAATGAGGGATAAATAAGTAGCAAGTTTGTGCCGGCAAGTTCAGAGAATTAAGGCAAAGTTAACTGGCAAGATTTTCATTTTTCAAGTGTACGAGTCATTAACGCTTGAAGTTGATGGTATTCAGTGCTTTTAGTATATTACTTAAGGAGGAAAACTATCTTCAGAAGAGTATGCAATAATAATTTTTTTTTTTACAGCTGCACCAGAACCCATGCGTACAACCTGGAGGGAGGGGGGGGGGTGTATTTCTCATGCATGGTATCAATATTCCCTGGAAATCTTTTCTTTCTCTTTTTGTATTTTATTGTTTTGTGAATTTCTTGTTTATTTCTGTTCATGAAATGCCAAAAAAGTGTGACATTTTCTCCAAGAAAATTCACTTTTTTTCCCTTTAGAAATTGACTTTCAGGATAAATTAAAAGTAAAACAAAAATTGTTTTAAGACAAAAGAAAAAATGCATGTAAAAACTCCAAATGTGAGATACTTTTTAAAGTGCCTAGTTGGTTTAAGAGACATCCTAAAGCCCTGATGTTGTTTTCTAAAAAAAATGCAATACAAATCTAACAAAGATATGTGGAAATATTGTGGGAAAGGGGGGGGGGAGCCTCCCTCCCCAGGCTTGTGATGGGCATATTTACTTTGTAAGGGACTGCTTCTTCAGCAGCTTCCTCTCATTTGAAAGCTTGTTCCTTGCGGCTTCTTTCAAAGTCTTCATGTCTGTGTCTGGGTATTGTGAAGACACGTTTTCTGTAGAACAAGAGAAGGGTGAAAACATGGACATATACACTTAGAAGGAAATGAAAGTTAGTCATGTTCAACAATTTTACAAGAACTGAAAGCACAATAGAAACCTTTGATAACGTCATTAAACCCATGTTTGTATACCTCTGTGGAAAGAACCATGAAATAACCCATTTATTAATGTATTGTACACAACATATGAGAGGAGCAGCTCACAATATCGTCACAAAATGAAAACTTTATAAACATCCGTAACATTGTCATTCTTTGACGGATTGTCCTCAAATTTATGTGTCTGTCATTATCCTGCTTCGTTTAAAATCAATTTCATTTCAGGGTGGACTTCCCCTTTACAAATGTAAGCCTAATGCCATGAATTTGATTTAATAGAATGACATTTAGTCAATTTCCCATTTTCACATTTTCTACATGTCTTTTGGGTATGCTCAAAAAGGTAGGAAAAATTACACCCTATTCATTATGTTTAAGTAGATATGCAAAGAAAATTGCAACTATGCACAAATTATATATAATGTTTATGCTAGAAGCTTGGAAATGCCAAATGTGTAAGACTTTTGCTCATTACATATCGGGGAATGTAAAAAAAGCAAAGAGAAAATTCAAAAAATGACTGCAGTAACGCGAGCACTTTGGAGGAATTCGGGAAAATTTGGTGATGTTTTTATTGACGTCATGACATAGTCCAATCTAATGGTAGCAGACGACGTGTCATAGCTCAAGCAAAGATCATAAGTGCATTCATTGCTACTGAGGAACAGGTTTAATGTACTTCAAATTTGGCTAATTGTGATAATGTTGGAGGAAAAGGTGGCACTGAACCCTGCTATACCAATGCCCAGCATAGAAATATTCACTGGAAGGGCATATTTTAGTTTTTGGAAGGCAAGTGTCGTCGTATTTTTGAGTTTGAAAAGCCCACCTAACAATCGTGAATAGCGGTGGGGCTGCATGCATAACTGAAATGGTACATTGTAGCAAAGCATAGCTAATGCTGAAAATGATTTTGGCTGAACTGTTTGTACCTACTATGACCCGTTTGTGGCGGGCAATTGCATGAGAGACATGGAATTTCACCTTTTATTTTATAGATTGTCTTTACTGTGAATGTTTTTAAAGCAGATCATTCAAATAACGGGGGAACATGTTACATTCTCTTTGCATTGGTATGACATATATCCTGCTAAATATCAATAAAACTCTCACTTTGGCTAACAAGTACACCAGAGAATCTGTACATTGTCTGTAGTCTGCTATTGCTAGCTGTGTCTGTAGAGTGACATCACAAATATCAGCCGTGTTCGGCGAGTTTCGGAAGGTTTTTCCAATGGGAAGGGGGGTGGCATTTATTCCAATTTTTCTCGATTTGTGTTTTACAAATCTTTTCCGTGAGGTCGGAAATAGTAATACTGGGGTTGGCATAATCTCTTTTTGCAATTTCATGAAAAATTATTCATGTTCAGTTTCTTTGCATGGGAACTTTAATTTCTTCTGAGTGATGAATAATATGAGGCCTGATTTCACAAAAAAATAATTATTTTGAAGCAAGGTACAAATCAAATCTATTAATAAACTTACTGAACAGCTCTTCCATTTTTTGTTTATTTATTTGTGGACGTGCCTCCTGCCCTGCGTTGGCATTCGATGCCCCCCTGTAAGGGAATGGCTTGCCATTTCCTGCCTTGTAAATGTTCGCGTCATTAGGTCCTGCAAGTATTTGGAGGCGTTGTTGGTGGCACTTTTTCTTGCTTTTTTGGAGTCATACTTCGGAGAGACGGGATCCTGCATTAAATAAAAAAAATCAAAGGGGTATTCATTAGTGCTGGTCGATATTTGATTTTAAGGTTAACCGATTATCGTCAGTAAAATATCGTCGATAACACGATATATCGTGGAGCCGGAAAACGGCTTCACGTTCACGTGCGTGCATGTGTGTATGCATGTGTTTGTGTGTGTATACTGACTACTGAATGTATTATATGACAAGTGCAGTGTGAGTGTATACTATACATTTACACTCACACTGCACTTGCCATAATACAGTCAGTACACACACAAACACACAAGTCCCGCCGCTCAATGAATAACACGTGTCTGGACTCTGGAACTCATGCATAATATCAACGATATTTGGGTCATATCGTGTCTCCGCGATATATCGAAATAATCATGAGATCATAATCGCGTTTTCGATATTATTTTCATATCGCCTAATTTAGATATTGAAATACCGCCCAGCACTATAGTATTCATTTTAATACTGCACTTAGACCAATTGCAAATAGACAATTAGATGTATAACAAAAAAAAAAATTAAAAATCAATTGGCCCACCCATGAGAACTCTGCAGTTGACCGCGCAACCGCAGCAACAAAAAAAAAGAAAAAAAGAAAAGAAAATCCCAGAATGGTGTAAATGGATCATATCAATTACAAAAAAAATATACTAGAGTTCATAACCATGCTAATCAATAATCGCATTACAAATTACCCTTAAATTAACAATAACAGTAAGTTCTAAAGATAACATAAGGGAAAAATATCTTTAAAAATTAAACTTACACAGTGAGTAATCAATTTGGAAGATGGGGACGGTGATGAGTTGGAAGATGTCTGGGAGTTAGAGGACTGACGGACGTTCTGCTTGATGTTTTTCATCTCCTGCAGAAGTGCTGGTAGCTCTACATGAGAAAAAAAGGAAACAATTAAAATATGAACTCAATTTTGACATGGGGATAGCCATGTACTCGGTTTGGCCCAAGAGAGGCCGACTAAGTCAAATTGTCTGATTTCCCGGCGAGTTTCAGCTGTCTGATCCCCATGAAAGATATTAAATGAATCAGTTTTGTATAATAATAACTAGCGGAACCTATCAACTTCTATCAAGACCTGTGATATGGCTAATGGCACTGCATGAGGTTGTAAACCAACACGTGAGGGGTCACATATAATAAAGTGGCTATTCTTTTAGGTGGATTGTTTCTCCCTGAACCCTCGCAATTACTTTTTGAGACGCCCCCGTCGAATCCGGTGTTGATGTGGAATGTGAAGTATGGGAGATATCCTTGCATGGATTTATTTCACCATCCTTGCCCAGTAGGGAAGGGGACGCAGTCGAGGAAGAAACTTTTAAAGTGTAGAAGGGAATTGGTGGAGCAGGGCAGCAGGCGTCTCGTATTAAGAGATAATAATAATAATAATAAACTGATCCAATAAGGATTATGCTGGTCAATTTTATAAACAAATATTTCACATATTTTACAGGTTTCAAATAAATGGTACATTCAATCGAATGAAGAATATTTGAAAACTAACTTTATTGAATTTGAGCCATTCTATGCAACTGAAATACAATGTATGAAGCCTAGTATCTCATATTACCTTTAATGCAGGCGAGGGCGGCAACAAGAGAGTCTCTCTCCTTTGTTGTAGATCGCACTTGGTCCTGAAGCTCTAGAATTCTTTCCTTGTCAGTTGGTGACTAAAAAGGTAAAATTAATGTTTAAATACTGTTACATTGTTTTTATATAAGGGCGATTCCACGTTATTGGCGTTACATTTCAGAGAGAATTTCAAAACTTTGAATACTCAGAGAAAATTGTTTGAGGGTTTTTTTCAGGTAATACACCCATTGGGTAAAGCACTAAACACATTTATTTCACAAAGAATTAGCAGCAACAACTTTGATTAGAAGGTTGAATTACAATAAATTAAAGTGCTGTTACGGGCGTTACTTCACAAGATTGAGATTTTGCTCACGTACCAACTTAACATCTTTAAGTCTCTGAAGTTTGAAGTACAATAAAAGTCCAATATTTGTATATTGAGAGCTCATTGACTGATGTTCAATATAGCATGCATGATTTATTTCTAAACCTATCCAACAAATTTAAATGCCTTTTAGTAGACTGTTACGCTGTGAAATTCTAAATTAAATTTCAACTTTAAAGTGATGTCAAGATTTTATTTGTTAAACATGACACTGGCTGCATTATTAGGAGAAAATAAATATTCACTATAAGCTGAAAGAAAAGCAAACCAGGAATGCTTGGGGTGTGAAATAACAAGATTTAAAGGTACGGTGTTATTTACCAGAAAAATCATGACATTTTGACCCAAAATACAGTTTTTTTAAAGAAAATCTGTACAAGACATTTTTAGATGCCTTTAAACTAAAACTTTTATAAAGAGCTTAATGAACTCTCTTGTTTGATACTGGTGGCATCTGTAACTTTGGAGTTATTGAACATTTTTACATTTGTGACTCAGGGCCAGGGATACTTTCATGGAATCGCCCATAAAAACTACAGGGTAGCAAATTAAATTATGCTAGGTTGTCTAATAATGAAAAATTAAGGGAACGTTTGGAATGTATCAGAAAGTTGAACAGAAGGTGGAATCTGCCTTGACAGACCGCAACAGCATTTCAAAAAGGCACTTCAAATGATTTCAGATGAATGCTTGGGAGGCTACAATGCCCCAGATGATCGAGCAGGATACTTTCATTTACATGCATTTGTTTTACTTGTGATATACGCTGATAGGATGAAACCCTTACCTTGCTTGCAGTTTCCTTTTTTTTGCCAACCTGTCCAGGAGCACAGCTTCCCGTACCTGGTTTGTCTTGGCCTGGGTCTTTGTTTTTTTTTCTCTGAAACAATAGGAATGAATACAAAATAAATTTTAAAAAATATTTACATTTCAGAGAGTAATACTAATAGGCTTTACAACAACAACTAATTATTTAAAAATATAAATCACTAGACTGCTTATTGATCTCCTGAATATCTTTACTTGAACCCAAGTTTCCTTTGATACACATTTTACAACAGTTACACCCATTTTTTTCAGCAAATATGCAAGGAGAATAGGAGATGCATGCAGAGGGGCAAATAAGTTTATACTGTAAGCCCAACATCAAGGTAAAATCTGACAATTTGGATGGCTACTATACACGTAGGACGAAAAGCCTTAATGTTTTGAAAACAAAATTTTGATCTCCATTAAATTAAGTTTAATGCTGTTCAAAATTAACTATAAATACCTTATTTGCTGCTGGCATATCCACCTGAAGCACCTCATCATCAGCAGACTCATATTTCAAAGGTCTTTTTTGAGATCGTTTTGCTCCTTTAGCCAGTTTAGGGTCTTTCTTCACAGACGTGGACTCGCTCTCGTCAGAGACCATTTCGTCACGAATCCTAAGAAGTTCGTCATCCAGCCGATTATCTGTGAAGACACAGGAATATGTTGACACTTTGATTAGACTCTAGAGAGCTGAAGTGCATGTACATGTATAACGTTGGAACTTAGATATCTCCATGATCCATCATGGTCTACGTTGCATGTATACATTTAAGTTACTGAGCTTTATAATTAACTTAGTTTGTGCACCATTTAATTTGCCATTTCAACGGGCATAATGAAACACCAATTTTTATCAAATATGAATGGTTTGAAAAATGAAATGTGAACATCAGGATCAGGGTGCAAAATGAAATCTGTCTTTAAGTCTTTGAAATTTCATGGAATGGATCTTCAAAATTAATTAAGGTATTTCAAACTTAGATCTAATAAACAAAAACTTATTTTCGCTGATTTCCTGATAAGTGATAGATCTAGACTCAGTCTCGTAGTTTTTAATGATTTTTTTTCTCATTACGATCACGTCTTTGTTTGGGTTCGTTTGGGCACGCATTACACTACAGCTAACGAGGTGCACTGTGCATTTTTCCGAGACTAGTCTGAACTTGCCTTGCAACAGCTATCCCCAAGTAATTTTCAGCTTTGAAAAAAAAAAGCATGCGATGTTTAAAATAAGAGATAAATATTTATTTTGTCTAAAAAAAAATTTTTGATCGGTAAATTGTAAAGAAGAATGTTTTAGAAAGCCTTTTTATTATTTTAACATTCATATTTTTAGACCCAATTTATTCAACCTGCAATGCATGAATCAAAATGGCGGCTCGAAAGTTGTCTTTCTATTTTTGCCCTAACTCCGGGAAGCTCCAACACCGGCGCCGGTGTTGGAGCTTCCCGGAGTTATTTTTGCCCCAGTTTTTTCACTTTTAGAGGCACGATAATGGCACTAAACAAGGCAAATCATTGATGAAAATAATGTCAAATGGAATAATATACCGATCTGAGCCGAGGTATGCATGTGTTGATTCTATATTTGATTGATAAAAAAGGTCACTTTTAAGGGACATACCGATGATATGCGCTTTTTATACAGGCAAGTGACAAATTATCCTGCGAGCTGATTTCGGGACACCGGGTCCCGATCGGTGCAAAGCCGTCGGGACCCGGTTTATGAAAATCCCGACATGACTCAGGCCTTTAAAGTGAGTTTAGAGTCTATTTTGTGGTATTTCTTTTTTTACAAACAATTAGATTGTTAATCATGTAATCAATAATAGGCACAAAATCAATAACATGTCATTTAGATTTCAAAAGATTGTATCTCAAAGTTGAAAATCTTAACATGTGCAATACATCATATATTATGTAGAAAGTCTAGATCTAGATACAAAATGCATGCACCACGTGCACGTGTACACCCCTGTGGCTGTGCTTCGCACAGGGATGTGTATATTTACGACACTAGAAGAGCATCATAATCTGCGTAATTTTCTGCCTAAAGGAGACTAAATTCAGGTAAAATTTATATTATATTTTGTAGCCACAATAAGCGGAAAAGCTTACTAAGCCGACTTCTAATTGCCCTAACCATACTAATTCAAAAACTTACCTGCGAAGAACTTCACTCGAGCAACATACGCTTTGTTCTGCTTGGTTTTGCTCGATGATCGCCAGTTGACCAATACTTCGCGTTCGAAGTTCCATCGGTCATTGTTAAAATCTTCTGCTTTAACTGCCTCGGGATCCACTTCTAAATCGATGAAACTAGTCGATTCAATTTCCACTGTGCCTTCTTCGAAAAAATCATACAAACAATATTTCATCATAATGTAAGACTAAGACTAGGACTAGGAGTATAATATCTAGAAGAAGCCAGACCTACAATTTTGAACTGCGAGAAAGTTTTCAAATCTTTGCACAATGTACGTACGGATCGGAGTCCTACGTATATAGCTTATACACTGTAGCTGGGCTTGCATGCACGTGTTCGTTCGTGCATATAATATGCATGCTCGAGCACGCACGTACGGGATACGAAGCGCGTGGCCGGGCTCCCCGCGCCGCACGCACACGTACACACGTATACGTACACAGAAGCGCAATCACTGATCAGTTAATAGAGATCGGTGCATGCGCGCCATAGAATCAAAATCATGAAGCGACGACACGTTTTGAAGAGCACCAGTAAAATATTAAATAAATCTATAAATACAAATGCAAATAAAAAATACATAATTATAAACAGGTTTTAAATATTAAAAAGCTTGAAATCAAAGCTAATAATAATACTAGCATAAGATGTGTATTGTTTCATTTTAAATATATACCAATTAATAATTACATCTGCGAACGAGCTCGTGCTTTCCATACCAAATCAACATAGCTGACAATGACATCTCGAGATTCAAGGGATGGCGCTGGCAATGACAAACCTAAAAATCGGAAACGTGGAAGGTATAAGCAGTATCTGACGGATGATTCTGCAAAGGTACCCCGTCGAACTCATTATTATTGGACATGCATAGAGGGCGAGGGTGATAGTCATGATGTTGAAGGAGTTAATTCATCGACGTCGACGATCGCAGACTCTAGCTCTTCCGACTGTGCCGAGTCTGAATCTGATTCTGAACAACGACAACGCGATGTCATTGTCAATGACAATGGAGAAGAGGGAGTAGGCCTAGATCTAGGTCTAGATCTAGTTGAAACTGGAGATCTTGAAGTTGAACAGGTTAGTTACTTAGTTATACTTAGATCTATAAAGAGATGCCAACCGTTATGTTTCAGGCGTATTTGTTACGCTTTTTTGCTATGAGTTTGATGGTGGCCACCATCTGTCGGAAAGATAAGAATTTGCTATAAAATAAAAAATAATAATTTAGAAATAGATCTAGAGTCTAGATCTAGATCTAGACCTAGTCAACTAATAAACTAGTGTCTAGATTTAGTCTAGACCGAATTTTTCCGTCTCTTTCGTTCGTTAGCCTCTTATTGGGGTAGGGTCGGCTCTCTCTCTTTAGAGACGGAAGACTATTACTAGACTAGATCTAGATCTAGAATCTATACGCATATCCTTGCAAACTCCATGGCCATATCTGGCCATATTTCAACGCCCCGAAAATCCCCCCAAATTTCATTTTAATTCGTATTTTTTATGTTATATATCAGGCCTAGGCTATAATAAATCGGTTCCACTTACCAACTTGATTGAAATAATCCGTTTAATCAATGGTCACTTTTTAGGAAATCATGGGTCAACATCGACATCCATGTTTTTCACTCTCGCTGTGCGTTGAAATCTCATTCGTTCTAGTCTACGCCGAAGGCAAAATGATTATGAGGAAAAAACTGTGCGCGAGCTACACGTTCGTAACAGCGCTATCACAGCTTTACTCAAATATCTCTGTTGTTTACAAATTTGAAATTTTATCAAATAATTGGAGCTTTTAGGTTTCTTTTGTAATACAAAGCTTCTGGTATGTATTTTTTACTCTTTTCTTTCATTATTGCGATACAAATGTACAATTTTTTAGTTAAAGTGATTATTCCCATTTTCAAAAATATAAAGATCGTTCATTCTCATAAGGCCTTTTTCAAAGTTCTAATTATGTCATTGTATTTGAAACATGATTACAGACACTTTCGTCAGGTGAAGACGTTGGATACAGTGAAGATGACCGAGAGTCGGAGTCAATATCTGGGAGCAACGATCAATCTGGGAGTGATGAGGAAGATATACAGGTAGACTGTTCAACTTTTTTTTTTAAACAATTGAAACATTCAAGAACTTGTTTGCATGACAGTAGGCAAAAGCCTTGGTCTTGTTAGGGTCCTACATGTAGTCTTATCATGATTATAAATGCCAAAAGATTGTTCTAATCTTGGATCTTGGATGAGTTTCCTCCTAAATATTCCACTTGGGAATTTTAACTGGAGCTGTGGTGTTGAGTGGTATTTTAATTTGCAAGCTTCCGTATGTTAGACACCTCAGATTTGAAGGCAGAGGTTGTCTGTTTAGTGATTACTGAAGAAGGTAGATTATTCCATTCCTTTGTTGTTTTGGGGAAGAACGAATTTGCAAATGCATCAGTTCTTAAAGGTAAAGACCAGTATTGGAAACTGCCCAATTTTAAAAAATGAAATGGAAGCTCTCATTACCACTCATATGAAAGAATATGTTTTGACTAATACATGATGATAAAAAATTTGCCGGGAAACCGCCTACTAATTCATATATTTGGTAAATTGGTTTCTCTCATGGTCTGTGAGAGATACAGGGTAGTCCCAT
>BEXV01005038.1:8398-20490 GCA_003118195.1 Hemicentrotus pulcherrimus | reverse complement strand
TAATAATAATAATAATTACGATGATGATAATAATAATCCTTTTCATTATTGTATTGTGTTTATTGTTACTAGCCGCATTCACACGGTGAAAGCCAATTCAGACGGTTAAAAAAGGAAATCTTACAAGCATTTTGTGGTTATCTTGTGGTTAATTGTTATTATTAATAATATTAATATTATTATCACTATTATTATTATTATTATTATTATTACTATTATAAGACTGAGATCAAATAGAAGTATAATGCCCTAATTTGAAACGATGGAATGCCGTTATGGTTTCGATTTCTTCAAAAACTTACAAAGCAGTATGGCTACTCCATGGATCATAGTGATACTGTTTATGTTTTTTTTTTAATCTGTATGTTAATGAGCCGCCAGCCAATATCCATCTATGGATACTATGCCTGTTTCTTTGAGGTAAAAAAGGATAGTATGTACGTATTCATTATGCTTTATAATAAACAGACATATCGTTCAAAGTTTAATCGTTATTTGTTTTTTTATGTGTTCTATTCACAAATGGCCACAGAGGCTGTTTTCATTCATAACCACATACCCCCATCAAGACAACAAAGACTATACCTGCGTGTACACAGTTGACATTGGTTTTTTTTTTGTGAAGAGGTGTAAGAGCAAAATTCACAGAGATAAATAAATACGTAGTGTGGTTCAATATGTAATACTATGTCTCAGTCCATTCTGTATTCGTATGCCACGGTGTGTAGATCTTGTCGATGTATGTCTGTCCATTCAAGGCCTAGTATGTGTGTGTGTGTGTGTGTGCGTGAGTATGTGTGTGTGTGTGCGTGCGTGCACGCTTGTGTGTGTTATTTTACCTCATTAAGTATGCATCAGATTGCACGATTTCAAGTTCAAAATTGCAAAAGCTCCCTACCGTGGGAGGGGAGACACCCCCCTCCCACAGCCTCCCCCCGCTCGGTCGCTTCGCTCCCTCGCTCGGGCGTTTTGCGCCCTCACTAGCGTTGGCAGCCCTGTCACCCCCAGTTGTACGAACCTGTCTACGCCACTAACGGTGCAGTTACTCGTAGTGGTAGACAAACCAAACCACATGATATTTTAGACTTATAACTATAACTCTTATATTATACAAATGATACACATCAGTGAGTCCGAGGCGACAATCTTAATCTTGATTAGTACATGTATCATAATTAAGTACACGTGATATTTTCTTTATTGAATTTACAGCGTTATATTATACTCCGTTTGCAAAATGAGTCGCAACTCCAACGAAGATTTTGACGATATTTTGGTGAAGATAGCTAAGAACATCTACGGGAAAGTAGTTGTCCATGCTTTAGGAAAGGATCTAGGATTCATGCCTGCAGATATCGCTCGCTACAATGATGAAAACGCACAATAAGGGGGCTCATACATGGGTACTTTGAATATGCTTCGAAAATGGCGTCAAGGGCAAATGAAGGCTAAGCAAAGGGAGATTTTGAAAGCTGCCCTGGAAAAAAACGGCTTGGAAGAAATGGCAGAAGAATACTTTTCTGCTGACGATGGGGGTATGTAATAATGTTGAAGTGTCAATTACAACATCTTTTTTATTGCACACTAACTTCACAATTGTTAACAATTTAGATTAAAATAGCATTTGTACTCCGTCAGAAATCAGTGATAGCTCGATTTAATTTATTGACAATTCCAAGTGTTACGGAATGAAGTTTCCAGTCAATTGTCTATTTTTACTTAATGTTATCGCAGTTAATTTCCAATTAATATAATATATAAACTAATATAAAATGTTTTCATAATACAAAATACTTATTCTCACCTTCAAATGTATCTACGGTGTGGCTTCTCCTTACCTCTCTGAACTCATATAATATAACCCTTAAGCACATTTTAAAAATCTATATTAAAAAGGCAATATATGAATAGATTATTAATATTATTATCATTAGGGTTTCGTATCAACCATTCGTCAAATGTATGAAACAGTACAATTCATTTTAGCTCCAACATTTTTCGTTATTCTGTAATAAAGCTATAAAAAGTGCTGTATTTATCAATGTGTTAATAGGAAAATTAGCTGTTGTGAAAATATCTCATAATAATTTTGAATATAATGACATTAAGTTATACATGTTTATTAAATCACAACGCTTAGAAAAGACCTGATGTATTAAATGTCCCATGGCGGCATAATTCACATTTATTGTAGAACACTATTCATTACAGGGTTCATATATTGAAGGTTCCTCTCTGAAAATGTTCACCATGTTCTTTTTAGGAATGATTTACTTGCGACCATTTACATTTAATCTCCAAATTTTGCGTAATCCTATCGATTGTTCATATTGACTTACAAGATATGGCACGGACTGAATGTGATAGCCTTGAATATTCTCCTAATCAGCAAGTTCATTTCTGCATTGTAAAAATAAATACATCATTTCATATTTCATTTTGGACATTTTTCAACATCTTTGTGAAGATGATAATTCAATAACATGGAAAAGCTGGGATTCAAACAGCAGTGCCGCCTACATTAATAATTTCGAAAATTAAATACCTTCTCCGTATGAATGAATGAATGCATGAATATTTTGCTACTATTATAACATTTCCTTTGGAATGTATTAGCTACCTATCAAGTAAATCCTGACTTCCCCTACTTTTCGTATTCAAAGGGCAAGACACAAAACACACTACGGCAGCTTCAGCGGTGCAAGGAGCAAGCTCCCGTTATCAAGAGGGGTATGTAGTATCCTAATTACAAATAAGTTATTATCACTGTGTCGAAAAAAGGTATAGAAGTAGTGTTTACGGACCAGTTTGAATTCCTTCATAACCATGTAGTTTTGCCCTAATAGTTATCATAGGATGTACCATGTACATGTATACTTTAACTTCTTATAAATGTATTGAAATGTTGACGAAGTCTTAGCATTGTGTTCTAAAGATAGTTCTGAATGTTCCCAAAGTCAGAATGAATTTCACATAACTATAAATTAGTCGATACAGCACACTGCTAAAGCACCATGTTGTGAATGATGTACTAACCAACTCTTTTTCAACCGACTTACATTTCAAAGTTAATTTAAAACGTTGAGTCGCTCAGATGATGAAAATATAAACATTTTAATAATTAGTTTCGCGATGACCTGAGAAAAAAAAGTATTTTCCTCGGAAATTGAAATTGAAATTGTTTCCATTCATACAAGTCGTCTAAAATCATGCCAATATTCTAGACTGAGATAAAGGGCCTTTATTTAAGTAATTTCAGTAATTTTTAAATATTGTTCCAGTTGCTTAACCAAGATACATAATTGTAAACCGTTTAGCCATTTAATTGGCGAGCGTTGTTGTTTTTTCACGGATGGACCATTTTATATCAATTGATGGTTACTTTTATATTTTTCTTATATTGTTATCTCTCATAGTAGTCCATCGTTTATCTTTGTGTAATGATAATGGAAATGAATTTTTAAAAAAAATGTTGAAAGTGTAAATGAAAGTGTAAATGACATCATCTGAAGAAAATATGTAGAATGTAAATGAAATTTAAAGATTAATGTGGATTAACGTAAAATGAATAACAAATTATCATAATCAATATTGATAAATCAAGTATTGTACTTAAAATGTAAATAAATACCACGTTAACATGGCTACAATGTAATCATACAATTTATAGCAGTGTATGAATGATTGATTATCTTAGTGTCATCACCTGGAAAGGGGGGGNGGGGGGGGGGGGGTGCGCAATTGACATTAAGATAAACACAGAAAATAGAAAGTAAATACAGGTTAAATTCGTTAGCAAATGTGCTGCACTGCAGTAATCTTAAGAAGAAAGTAAGGTAATTCAGAAAGAGAAATCATTAGTCTTTAAGTCACTATGGCGAATGGAATGGGAATATGTCTACAGGACTGAAAGAGATGAGTATGAGTGGTCTTCTACCTCCTCTTGCTCTCTCTGTAATCATTCCGCTCTTTTTCCCTACCCCTACATTTTCTATTCAGACTTCTGGATTCAATCTCTTAATATTCCTCTCCCCATTCCTCTCTACCTCTCCTCCATATCGACCAGCTCCCTTATTCTTTTTTTTTCTTTCAATTTTTCTTTATACTTCAGGTAACATAAGAACTAATTTGAAATATGAAATGTAATAGCCTATTTGAAAATGTTATTCAGTGTAATTTCACCAATGTTCTTGACTGATGTACTTTATTATTTTTATTTTGGCATAAGGAGAAATTATTGGTTCTTTGTGCCATTTGTATTGATGTGCATAATATTCTCAATATTATATTTTGTGAAATAGAAATCATTAACCCTGGGGCTGTATTGTAGATGTTTCTTATCGTAATCAAAAGGAAAATGATTCAATCTGTACAGAAATATACAAAAGATACATCAACATTTGATTTCTTTTTTGTTATCGGTCCAAGATGCAGAAGAAATTGGGAACAACATATTTCAGATTTGCAAATATAACATCCTAAACCACAACGCGCGTATATACATGGGGAGGTTTCGTGACATAGTGTTTAATCGACTTGAATCTCAATCCAAGAGTCGAGGTTCGAATTCCAGCCCTGTATAAACGTCTTTTGGCAAAACATCAATGAAGAGCAGTAGTCATGTCAATTATGCATGTGGTAACCCCGGGTACATTTAACCTCCGGAATTTCACAGAACCATAAATGGGTCGGTAGAGCACAGTCCTAGAGCACACTGTTGTGAATGATGCACTAACCAACTCTTCTTTAACCTATGCTCACATTTCAAACTTGATTTAAAACGTTGAGTCGCTCAGATGATTAAATTGTAAATAGTTACATATTTAGTTTTTGTTTACAATACATCTATCTTTTTAATGAATTCGTAGATATAAAAGTGACACACTTCCAAATTATGACCAAATTGCAGCGGCATCATCAATTATCTTTCAGCTGTTATAAGGTGGCTCGTTCTACTACTACTTCTACTTCTACTACAACTACTACTACTTTTACTACTACTGCTGCTAAAAAAATGAAATAATATTCAAAGAAAATTTAAACCTGAAATGTGTGATGTATACCGATGACACGCTCGGACTCGTGAGGTAAACAACTGGTTGGAAGTAAACCTTTCGAACAGTTTTGGAAACTAGATTATCTTCAATTGAATATTCACAAGAACGATAGAAATGATTATTGATTTTCGGACCAAAACGCTCATATGTATTGCCTACGAAGATAAAACAAGAAAAATAGATCTTGTGCTGTCACATGAGAGCTGCTCTCCTATTCGTTGTGTACTGTAAATTCCATAAATTGCCATTTTCTCAGAAAAATGATAATTATTTTTTAACTGTGCATTCGATATATTATCAGACACATGTTTTTATACACGCCTCTATGAAATAGATCCATTCCTTCATCAAGAACCATGAAAAGGGGGCAATTTATGAAAATTACAGTACACAACATATGGAAGAGCAGCTTGCAAGTGACGTCACAAAATTAAATATTAAAAATTCATAACTTTTGTATCCTTTGTCGGATTTTCGTCAAACCTTCACTGATATGTTTCTCTCACTGTCCTGCTTTTATTAAAAACAACTTAAGTTCAGGGTGGACTTTCCCTTTAATAAATGGAATTTTCTCAGAGTAAAGTCGTGTTTTTGAAGACCTAACAAAGAATGAATGTTCCCTGGAAATTGAAATCGTTTCCATTCATTTATTAAGTCGTCTAAGATCATACAAACATCCTAGACTGAGGTGAAAGGCCATTGTAAAATCCAAACTGGCTGGTCTGAAAAAGTGTCATGAACTCATCAAGGGATAGTTCATGAGATTGTTCGATTTTCAAAATCGATGAAATCAATACCTTCTGAGAAAGCTATGGGAGGGGGGGGGGGTTAGGGTAGACCTTTGAAATTCAATCGTCGATGTTTACCAAAAAGTACACGACATTTGTTAATGCCAGAATCAATTTGAGCGGCACATAACATATTGCTTAATGAAATACCAAATGTTAATAAAATCATTCAATCAACGACGAAGAAGAGTGAAGAGATGCTAAAAACCCCAAACAATAGTTAAAGAAATTTAGGCCATGTTCCCTAATTATTGTGTTGGTATGGCAGACGATATCACAATAAACATGTGCAAAATGTAAATAAATAAAAGTAATACCTGTCTTTCCTCGAGACTTACGTATATAAAATAACTTGTTGCCATTTTGTTCTCTTTCCCGCACAAACACTGACACACACACTCACACATTCTCTCTCTTCATTAATAACATGCCATGAACTGATCTTTGAACAATCAGAGCGGAAGACAATAAAAAAGGTACGTTCGTTACGTCTGATATGAATTTCGATTATCTTTCAATTTCTTTTGAAAAATAAATGGGTTTGTCAAATTATGTCGAAAATATTGTCAAAATACAAATTTTAAGGTATAAATTCGTCACCAGCTTCGCAAAAAGGCTTGATTGTCATTTATTTCACTTTAAAGGAAATGGACTTAGTTATGACAATATTAACTTGGAATTAGATTATTTTAAAGTTCCGAAACAAATTCGACCACAATACTCTCGTTAACTTCATAGCGGAGTAACCTGAAATGTGTTCGTACATATTTGCAGTAATTTCGATATGTATGCATATGAATAAACGTCAACATGATGATGATGATGATGATTACTTCGTGTACAACGAAAATATACGTTTGCTCTAGATAGTGTCAGTTAATTTTGTAAATGCATACTAACTTCAGTATTGTTAAGGATTGATATTAGGGACTTTTAGATTTGCACGTCGACAGCTTTGACTGCAACGTGTGACGTCATTTTAAGGCACTGCGCATGCGTCATGTCGTCTCAGTTGGCGATCGAGAATGAATCAACCTTGATGTTCCTAAATCTAGTACGGTACTAGTATATGCATAAAATAAACAGTTCCTCGGGTACCGGTAGACAAAGGAACATCCCTTACCTGCTATTATGTAAAAAAAAAATGTGTAGAACAGGTGTCACATGCCTATTCGCCTATTCTACACATTTTCTTTTACCACAGCTATAGGCAATTTTCGTAATGTAACCAAATTTAATGCATAAGGCTTTGTAAAGTGCCTCAATACAAATTATTTCCTTCACCTGATAAGAATAATAGTATTTCAATAGACAGAATCCGAACTGCTTACATTAGTTTTTGTCAGGTTGGACAAACATTATGACTTGACCTACCTAGCAACACTTAATATATGCAGTTGCATTCTGACTATTGAAATACCATTATTCCTATCAGGTGAATGAAATAATGTATATTGAGGCACTTCATAAAGACTTATGAATTAAATTTGGTTACATTAAGAAAATGGCCTATTGTTGAGGGAAGAATGAGGAACTGTATATTTTGTCATTTTTCATGTTCATAGTGTAATACTTCCTGCATGCATGTATATTGTCGAGTGCAATTTAAAAGATTTGTAATTGTAGTCAACATGGGCAGTTGAGTACGTTGACACGCATGTTCAGTCGGCGTTCGTCGTGTTCTCGCCAACTCAATCTAAAAGTCCCTATTAACATCGCAATTGTACACTGCCAGAAATTAGTAACAGTTGGCTTTATTTATGGTCAATTCCAAACTTCACAAAATGACGTTTCTATACATGTTCTACTTTTCATTAATAATATCATAGACATTTGCACAAACATCCTCAAATTAATGATGTGATATATGAAATAACATGAGTTTTTTTTTCTTCAGAACACAAAATACTTCTTTTCACCTTCAAATGCATCCACGGTCTGGCTCCTTCCTAATCATAACTATCTGGCCACCATTCCGCTAATTCATTCACTTCTCATCCATCCATCTCGCAAGATGCTACCAAACTTCGTGACAGAGCCTTCACAGCTGCTGCTTCCAAACTGTGGAATAGCCTACCTATTTCTCTTCGTGACCAGCTATCTCTCAATACAGCTATCTCTCAATACCTTCAAAACATATCTCGAAGCTCACCTCTTCTGTTCAAGATTAAGTTGAATTCTGGTCATGCGATTGCATTGTGAAATCATCATAATTATAAGAAATTTGGCCCAGTCTTGGTAAAGTTACAATCACTGTACACAGACAATCGTATATGGGAGTACACCAACATGTGGTATTAAAATCCGTCCCGATTTTTATGATGTTACATGCCATATTTAGAATATTAAAGCATTTAGAGAGCCATGCTTTTTCAGGGAACATTTTTCCACGCCCACAAAATTATTGTTTTCCTCTACCAAGAACTCAACTTTCTCTCTAACATTATTACTGTAAAGCGCATATGAACATGTTAATACATTATTATCATTACTAACATTTGAGTTTCGTATCAACCATTCGGCCAGTTTATGAAACAGTGAACTCATACATGGGCAGGCGCAGAAGTTGCGACTGAAGTTAAACACGACTTCGTAGTTAAAAACGACTTTAAACTTTGTTGTTTAGTTAAACGCGACTAGACGCGACCTCGCGTTTAAGTCGTGTCTAACTAAAGCCCCCACCACAACAAACTAGTTCTCACTATGTTATGGAGCCGTCCTAGAAAACATTAAAACGGGTTGTGGTCGGGGCAGAATGTGTAAAAATGTCTATAATACGATCCCAAGTCGTTCGTAAACAGTCCTCAATACGTCAATCTCGTTTGTTCCACGTCCACAGCCAGTTCATAATAAGTTCAGATCGGGTACATTTGAAATTATGAAGTTAGCATCCTACAGGGTGTTCATTTTACACACCTGGTTGGAGAGGAGCAATGTAGAACAAATGCTTTGCTCAGGCCGAATCTTAAGTGCCGAGCCTGGGCTAGAACCTGTGGCCAACTTATCAGTTATTCTAACATGTATCTTTATTTCTATTCTACTTCATTTAAGATCCTATGGAGATACCTATCAGAACTGAGGAGACGGAGACCGCCATTCTTTCAAGGAGTACTCCTCTCCCACAAAGCAAGTTCTATGACATTTTTCTACTTTCGAGATCAAATAAAACACCAGATTTTGTGAAGATGAAGGATCTCATTAAAAAGAATGGGTGGGAGGTGACATCTCCTTTTGAAAGTAAACTTGGCATACCGATATTAAAAAGCATCGAGAATGACGTCTTCAACTCTTCACATGTGGTTTATCTTATCTCGGAAGAGGATCATAAGAATGAAGATACTATTCACACAATGGCGATTGAGATAGCGTTCCAGTCTTCCACAGACAAGGGCTTAGACGGCAGAGTTATTCCTGTGTGGTGTTGTGATAAATCGTTCGTCTCGCCGCGTTTGAGGAGCTTGACAGGAGCAAACATTCACGATGAAAAGCTCGAAAAAAGATTGAGGGAGAGTATTGATGTCAACATCAGGAAGGAAAGAGAAGGAAAGAGAGAATATTGCTCAGTTTCAGGTGAGTTCAATGACTCTACTCTCTTTTTTTGTCGCTGTGTTAGTGTAACGGTGTAGTGGTTCGTTAACGTAAACCTCAATCCAAGGGCTAAGGGTTCTAACCTCAGCCTGGCACTTATATATTTTGGCAAGACACTAATCCACATGTGACACTTCTTATCTAGGTGAAAATAGGTACCTGGAAATTGATGGGGTAATATTATTTGCAAGTGCCTCGGGAATAGCAGTTAATGCTAATCAGGCTTTCCTTGGTAAACAGAGTCAATGCATTTGCGTCCTCCATCAATGTATGTTTCGTTCACGTTTTAAATTCTTCCTTGCATCAACGACTTTCGCCAATGCATTGTTTCCGTTCGCGTTCTGAATTCCTATTCGTCGTCTTTTCATTGACGACTTTCGTCAATGCCTTGTTCTTGTTCGCGTTCTGAATTCATATTCACCATGCGCCATTCTTGGCGCATCTTTAGACTCTGCTGACTGGTCGTGTGTTTATGATAATAATGACGTAACAATATCTTTTAATAATCTCCTTAACATATTTCATAATCAATTAGATATACATATTCCTAAAGTTAAAGACAGAGGAACTACCTACAAAAAAATCACCGAAACTTCCATGTATTTTTAAATCACTTTTACGTTCAATTAACAGAAAAGATAACTTATACTATAAATGTAAAATGAAAGGTACTGAACAGGCAAAAGCTAGATACACCAGTTATACAACTACTTAAGCTAAAACAATACGATCAGCAAAAAAAGATTACTTTACGAACCAGTTAACTTTATATAAGAACGATATTCAAAACACATGGAAGATTTTAAAACAAGCAATGAATTTATCCAATAACAAATCAGATATAACTAAAATTAGGTATAATAATGATATTGTCGAAGATCCCGAAACATAGCCAATACTTTCAACAACTTTTTCTCCTCTATAGGGACAAACTTGGCTGAAGGTATTCCTCCTTCAGCCAAACATTTCTCTGATTACCTAGGCACACCCAACCCCAATACTATTTTTCTCACTCCTATAGTTAAAGAAGATATTATTGATATTGTATCTAATTTGAATAACAAAATGAGTCCGGGCTATGATGATATCAATAATTTTATTCTAAAAGGTGTAATATCTTCAATTGTAAATCCTTTAGTACACATTCTTAATCTATCGTTACGTAATAGACAAGACCCAGATAATATGAAAATCGCAAAAGTCATACCCCTGTACAAAAAGGGTGATAAGTTAAATGTCAGTAATTATCGACCAATCTCTTTATTATCCTCCTTGTCGAAAATTCTAGAAAAAAGTTGTTTATCGTAGAACTGTTTACTTTTTAAAAAACTCATAGTATTTTTTCCAACTTTCAGTTTGGATTTAGAGAAAAAAACATAATACAGAACATGCCTTATTGAATTTTATTGACAAAGTAGCGCATGCTTTAGACAATTGCTCTCACCTGGTTGGTATCTTCCTGGACTTCTCCAAGGCCTTCGACACCATAAATCATGACATCTTATTATTAAAACTTTCTCATTACGGGGTGCGTGGGAAGGCCTTGGAGTGGTTCAGGAGTTACTTATCTAATAGACGACAATATTTATTCTTGAATGATCATACTTTCAATATGCGCAACGTAAATTGTGGAGTACCACAGGGAAGTTTGTTGGGCCATTTATTGTTTAACATTTATATAAATGACTTTTGTAAATCTTCCGATGTCCTTTCATTTATACTTTTTGCAGACGATTCTAATGTATTTTTTTCCCATAAAAATCAAAATTCTCTAGTCAATGTTGTTAATTCTGAACTTGAAAAAGTCGCCCAATGGATAAAAGCAAACAAACTATCCCATAACCTCCAAAAAAACAAATATATACTATTTAGTAATTCTATTGACACACTGCCAAAGAATATCATTTTTGACGATACCCCCTTGGAAGTTGTTTCATTCATTAAATTTTTAGGCATAACTGTTGATAACAAACTTTCGTGGAAATACCATATAGATAATACATGCAAGATCATTTTACGGAATATTGGCATAAAAAATAAACTTAAATTTCAATTTTTGACATCATCCCTACTCATGCTTTATTCATCTTTGATTTTACCATATCTGAATTATGGGATACTTGCTTGGGGCAACACGCAGCAAACTCTACTAAATAGACTGTTATTATTACAAAAGAAGTCTCTCCCTATTGTTTACCATTCTGCTCCACTCTCACACACAGACCCGTTATTTGTTAATGGCAGACTATTAAAAACAAATGACCTGTATCTACTTCACTTAGGACAATTTATGTATAAGTATTCAAAAAAGACCCTTCCACATATATTTGATGCCATGTTCCCCCTAAATCGGTCATTTCATGATTATCCAACTAGACGGTCAAACGAGTTTCACCTGCCACTCTTTAGAACTTTATTAGCGAAGAAGTCTTTTATGTATGATGGTCCTAGATTTTGGAATTCTCTAAGTGAAGGTATTAACAATAGTCCATACCTAAATTCTATCAAGAAAAATCTAAAAATATTTTTGCTCAAATCTTATAATAATATACAAGAATAATCTAATAACAATTGGCAATCACCTTAATTTTTCATTTAGGTCTTCATCATCTGCTCGATTAATTTAATATTTATTTGGTCTTATGATCTTACCTTCCCC
>BEXV01005033.1:3805-15360 GCA_003118195.1 Hemicentrotus pulcherrimus | reverse complement strand
GATCCTTCATGAAGATAGCTACTTTTGTGAAGCGACTGACTTCGACACAGGCCATCTTTTTCGGAATGTTTCCAGGCTCAAAGTATTTGGTAAGTATTGCGGACGAGAAATAAAGATAAACAGTAAAGAAGCGATTACGTCTGTTTGCTTGTTCGAAGCAAAGCACCACTTTCTTTCTAAAGGGAATGTGCTGTTGAACAAGGGAAGGTATATTAAATGGATACGGGTCCAAATCAGTTCCCTGAATGCATCGCCTTATCGTTGTGCCTCAGCTATACAACGAAACTCAACCTGTTGATACGTTTCCTGAGGCTTTCCACTTTCAGTTTGAGCAAATCGTATTTCTTATGAATGCTCCTTAGTACAAAGCAAAATGTAATAAAAAGAATTATGATTCTGTCTTTTCTTATTCTACCCTTATTTCCTTGACGATTTGTTGATTGATTCATTTTTTAACACAGTAGAAACAGTTTATAATACTAGGCTGGTTTACAAGTAAAGGGACCGTGTAACATAGTTGAATAAGAAAGACAAGAATACTTACAGAAACCACAAATGTAATCATACAAAAGTATTGGACTGAACAGAGCACATGAATTTATACTGATGAGTAATGTTTTAAATAATAATAGGTTTGCAGTGAAATATATTCCAAATGTCATATGTTAGGTACCTGCATCTAAAATGTTTAATTGAATAGATTTTCCTTTGGAGCCTTATCCTTCAATCTAAGAGTGTTCTATTGATCAACCTGACCTATCATCATGCACTCTCAGCTTCGCTTCTCATACAACGTTCACATGTGAAGTAAGAGAATATTACCCAGTTATCGATCTGTTCTTCATTCACGGATCACTGAGAGTTGATTCCTTGGAAACGAGGGTGTGGAACAACAGCGATGGTACCAGAAATAAACGTATTACGATAGCAACAAAAGGCAGCAGTGAAACTGTATTTGAATGCGTTGCAAGAGGGCTGGTTGGGGAAGCTGAGAGCAAGTCCATGACAATCCACTTGATTCGAAATTTTCAGCAGACTCTCGTTGTTGTGGCAGTCGTTGTCCGTAAGTGGTAGTCTATCAATGACAGATAATGACAATAAACAATAAATACGGGGGTGGGGTATTAAGAAATTGATATTTAGCATAAATATAGGGGGACAAACACGAACACACTCGTCTTATTGTCTTAATGCACTTATTTCGTATATCGTTGTGCAGGCTAGCTAAGCCTCCCTCTGTTCAGGGTGTTAGTATTTCATAGTGGTTACACTCCGGAAAAATACTTTGTCACTCACACACAAACACACGCGCGCACACTGCATTCATGGGTAGGCCTATACAATGGGCAGATTTATATAGCTCCGTTTAGTCTTATTTCACAATGCCCCTATTGTCAGAGTCAGCCGCCTTACATGTTAGCCTATTGAATTTTACCCCCAAAATTGTTATAAATTCATTTTTTGTTTAAACGAAAAGCACATCCATTCCAACGTACGTTATTACTAGATCTTTCATTTGAACCCTCATATCCCATTGACTTTTGAAGTTCATCCACCCTAATTTGATCAAAATAGGTTGCAAGCTCTTCATTGTCTATATTAAATACACATGTGAAGCAAGTCGAACTTTGGATTCAGTTTGCCAAGCGATTTTAAGATTATAGGTCAAGCACACGAAGGATAAGAAGCATGAATTATCATAGATCTCTTCTTCTTGGTTCATTATGTCCATTTCATCCAACCCCTCACCGTCATTTTTCCATTCAGTAAAAGCAAACATTTTGCCGAGGTAAGCAAAAACATGAATATTCATGAACGGTCAGACAAAACAGCCTTTTAGTACGTAACGTATAGTGAATGGGAATGGGCGATGATCCGTCCTGGAGGTAGAGGTCATTGGTTTGTGCTGGCAATGTTCCAGCGAGCGAAAAAGAGACAACCGGAGCGATATGGGAGGGAAGTGATATGGCTCCGCCACACAAGCTGGAATGGCGTCATGAAAAAGGTACTTGATCGTGATCTTTGATACCTGATAAATTAAAAAAAAAATCTCTGTACCTATAACATATTGCTCTACGTTTTAAGGATGGTATTAATCAAATTCAAACTCAAATATTTTTTACAATTTCAGCTGTGATTCTTCTTTTAACAATCATCGTTATTGCTGTATATGTTATGAAGCGACGAAGAAGGCATTTGAAACGTAAGTAAAACTTACTGAGATGTTACGCTTTTTATATCAAAAATAAAAAAAATACAATTGTACATGTTGTTATACAAATAGTTCACATGTGTGAGTGCGTTGTGGTCGATGCAGCGCATGAGTGTATTCACTATGGTGCAATAACATTCACGCGGTGTATTTTGTGCCATTGTGAAAACATGAATAGCGCTGCATCGCCCTAACGTCATCAACGAAAATCTGTGTATTACTTATTTTCATTTACTACATTCTTAAACCCCTTTCATAATAAATGATAATAATAAATTCATTTTTTCAATTTTGCTAAAAGTCTATAAAAAAAAACACAAACAAATGAACAACACTACCTGAAACAGAACAAAGTCAACAAGAAATGACGCTAAAGTTCTTTGTATTTTCTTACTATTATTTTCCTCAGAGAAATACGCTAAGGTCCCTATGCTCTATACGATGAATCAACGTGGTAAGGTTCAAATTTCGACCATCATTAAGAAACGAATACGAAATACAAACGCTAGCCTCTTTTAAAGAATCTATTACTATAAGAAACTAAGGCAACTATCATTCCAAATTTTAAACGATTTTAAACAATTTTTGGGCTTAGAGGTGTGTGGTTTATGAAACTTTCGTAAAGTAAGTATACAAATATGTGACTTTATATTGTTCTGCGAACCCCAACCATGTCATACCAAAAGACGTTAACAGATGGGAGTTGTTGCTTCATTGTTTGGCGTTCAACAATAAGGGATAGAGCAACGTCGATCTGGCGCTGCTCAGTGGCTGCCGGGCTCACGATCAATTGGGCAAAAATAATTTCCCTTTCGGTTTAACAAAATTTGGAGTGAACTATTAGGCTATTGTTATTATTATTATTATTATTATTATTATTATTATGAAATTCAAGTAGTTTACAATAGTTGTATAAATTTACATTGATTTTTTTTTTAATGCGAACGTTTATGAACGAAAAGGAAAAAGAATGAACTGGGATGTGGTGTTGATGAACAATCGTGGAGAAGATTACATTTTAGTTCAATGCTTTAAATTAGTATTATTAGGGTGAGAAGGAGGAGAAACGGTCAATAGAACAAGCATTTCATCCTCTTTTACAGATTTGATATCATACATTGAACTATGGACACTGGTGAAGTATGCTCGAGAGCAGAATTTGATCGACAAACTTGGAAATGTTCTTGACAAGCTAAGCATAGACGAATGCTGTTCTAAGGTATTACGAACAGACGAGGATTATTACCAGGAGTTTTGTCAGTGGAAAGCTGGATACACTGGAACATGTCAGAGGGAGGACTTCTTTGATGCCTGTAGGAATGCCGGCTTGGAGTCTGCATTGGATGAATTACAAAGTAATTAAGCATTGATGTTAAAGTACACAAGGTTGTTGTGATAGGTTTTTTTTTTCCTTTCTGAAGATGCTATTTATTTTAGCATGACGGTGTATATTTATTTCATCGAAGTAAGTGCTTAGTATAATCGTTTTTAACGCCCAACCTAGTACTAATGTGAATGTTTGGAAGATAAAATATACGACTCATAATGAGAAAATAATTTTTAAAAGTCTAACAGTATATCTCCAACATATTACTTTGCTATGTCGAATATACTGAATTTAGTTAGGTAAAGACCCTTAGTCCTGCAATAATCGTTTAACCATACTAGATCGAAAAAAGACGTCAAAATATGACCCATCTTAAACTTTCACATGCATAATATTGTAGGATACTCCGACTCTCCTCGATCAGTGACTGAAGACGATTTTGAACATACCCTGTGGTACATCACCAAAAGTGACAGCATTATTGGACTTTTAGAGGACCTTGGTGCTGTACATGAACACCTTGAAACGCTGAAGGACAAAGGGAAAAGAGAAGTCGTGGAAGGAGCCATGAATATCTTTAAACACTGGAGTGATGTTAACAGCTCTGGTAACCAAGAAGTGATGTTAAGCCTAGCACTGGAGACAATCAAGTACACCCCGAGCAATACGGACTTCTTCCGAAGTACTTGAATGCCGCCCTTTTTATTCTCTTATATAATTAAAAAAATAATTAAATCAAAGTTGAAAAAAAAAATATTCCCATATTTTGCGGGAGCTTGACAATTGCTAATTTAAAACAAAAGAAGGATATAATTAAGTAAGCACATAAAGATCGTTACAGGGTTATCACGTGTGTATTATTTATTACAAGAATACAAGTGAATTTGCACGTCTCTTAAAATTAGCGATTAACAAACGTTTCATAATTATATAAAGATGGGCTAGTTCTCTTGATAAGTCTTCTTCTTATCTATAACTTTTTCTATCTCTCTCCCTCTTGTTTGTTCTCTCTCTCTCTCTTTCTTTATTAATTACAATTATTATGAGACGCAACTCGAGCTATGTTTGTTATGCCTTCTTTTTATGAATGATTTTATGTGACCACACAAAATAAAATTTCATATATTTGTCATGATGAATATGTAACAAACATCACTCAACTAATCAAGCAATAAGTCAATTAAATATTTTCCCCTTTCTTTAAATTCAGTACCTGCATGCCAGAAACGTTTGCTAGATAAGAATGAAATACAAGCATTCCTTTCACCTATAATAACATCACGTCACTGTACAGAACTGATTGAAGCTTCAATAGAATTCAGGAAAAAATATCGTTTGGCCACTAAATTCTTAGGTTCAAAGAACAAAGATGTTTGGATAGAAAACATCGTTAAAGAAAACAGGACAGCTCTGTTCGATAGTCATCAGATGATCGAGGATTGGTGGGCTGATCAGAACTGTAGTAATTATGAGAATAGATGCTGGCTACAGCGTGTAGCTAATGATCTTAAAGGAAGAACTGGCGACGTGGGTAAGTTTTCAATTTAAGATCAGTTTAATTCCAGAAATGATACCATTTTGAAAATTAAGATTGGGGATATAGGCCGCTATTTTTGAAACTATGCTTTGTCATATAATAAGGTTAATTAATTGACTATAATGAACCTGTGTTGATATTAACTCCTTTTGAAAGAGAGCACAAGATTTCCTATATTTTCATCATTTTCCGATTTTTTTTTTTCAAGTGTAAGTCGAGCTAAACGTAATTACATTAGTCCCTGCTCGGTCTAAGTTAAATCGATAACCCAAAGTCGGATAAACAATAAAAGATCATACATACATTCCTTAGGAGAAATCAGAAGCCTTGCAAATCATGGTTTTTACCATGGAAAATCAAAAAGGAATACATATCAGAAGAATAAAAAGAGTTCGTATTGATTTAACTTACCGACATATCAAGGTGTTTATTTAATTTGCCGAAAAAGCATTTTTTTTTCTTCAATAAGTACAGTCACATTTCAAATTACAATTTGTATATAAATTCGTTCTCTAATAATCTGTCACTTACGTTTTTCATATATTTTCCTCCCTGAAGATGTGCCGGAAGAGTCTGACGAGAAGTGGCCAAGTATTAAAATGATCGACAATATTGTCAAGCTTGTCCCTCAAACACGTATGAAGCAGCTCTGTGAGGCACTTCACATTTCAACCACACCCGGCGATCTTATAGATGAAAAGGAAACGTTTAAAACCATGTGTAGATGGAGAGATGGAATCACTAAGGTGAAACAGGAGGAGAAGTCTAAAGTACTATCGACTGCGTTAAAATCAATCGGTTTTGATGGTGCGTATAAGCCAATGATAATGAATGAATGTGTCTGTAGAGATTAGATGACTAATATAAAAGTTGACAAATCATTTACCGGCTAAAGTCTTAAATTCAACTTTACAATTTGTTGGAATCCCAGAATTTAGTTTTATTTGCGATATATGTATTGCATTGTATCATGATGTGATATGATCAGTCCATTGGACCGAATAATGTTGAACAATATGATCCTGATTTTCATGTATCTATCTGAGTTGATACGTAGTAGTTTTTTTTTCCAAAACAACGTATCAATATGAGTTTTAAAAAAAGATGAAATGTATTAAAGAAATGGATTTAAGAAATGGTATGTTAAATGAGCAGATTGACAAAACACCCCCAGAATGGTAGTACTAATGAATATTATTCTCCGTTTAGGTCTGTGGTCTCCTTCTAAAAGTAGATTTATCTACAAAGCCGAACTAATAGATATGGCGCTTGATTTGATCATGGAAGACTTCCGTTCGTTTGCGTATTCCCTTGGAATTAACAGAACGAAATTAACATCTTACCGACAAGAATTCCAAGCCTCTCACCTTGATCGTGGGACTATAAGTCTTGTGTTACAATTATGTAAAATGATTCAAAGCATTTCAGTTGGGAACATGAGACTTGATGTTTGCAGTATTCTGGAGAAAGCTGGTTACCCAATTGTCATGAAGCGGTTCATATTTGGTAAGATTTAGATGGCATCGTGTTAATCCACACTCAATTCTTTGATGACCGATCAAATTAATTTTAATCACCTTATTTTGTGACAGCTGAACCAGTAATTGTGTTGAAACTGTATATCATATCAGAAAGTGGAATCCTGTAGGCCTCAAATTAATCAAAAGTTTTTAAAATCATGATTTCTTTCCTAATTTGTTTTTTGTTCATAAGAAAATGTTTTATTTTCTGCAAAAATATTACCCAACCTACTCAGGGCATCCTTTAAAACAATGAATAATACTCAAAATATTACTTATCTTCCGATTCTTCCTCTTTTCAAGCCTCTGAACCTAGCTATGGTGAACTGTTTGCCATAGCAACGGCAGTCACACAAGATGACGAGCCCGAGAATGTTGCTAGTACCTCTGAGAGGAGGGGAGAAATCAGAAACAAAACAGTTATCATCACTGCACAGTCTCCCTCATATGCTACTGAGAAAGCAGACGAATTACATACTGGCTCTCACAAGACACCACGATCAGATGCTACTCTGACTTCAATAAACGTAGAAGAAACGCTAAACTAC
The DNA here is from genome assembly GCA_003118195.1 of Hemicentrotus pulcherrimus. Classification (NCBI taxonomy): domain Eukaryota; kingdom Metazoa; phylum Echinodermata; class Echinoidea; order Camarodonta; family Strongylocentrotidae; genus Hemicentrotus; species Hemicentrotus pulcherrimus. The sequence continues at coordinate 8,216 of BEXV01005033.1, read as the reverse complement.
GACGACGATGGAGAAGTCATCAAGAATGAAGACAGCGGAGTCCCCGCAAAACCCAAAAGGGACATCAAGAATGAAAGCAAGCATGCCAAGAACAAAACAGATGAATATCGAGAGAGAGTAAATGATCTACAAAGAATGCTGGAGCTGACAGACGAAGATATACCCGACAGGAACATGGCCTCCGTACTCACCCTGTTGAAGATTTGGAAAGAGAGCGTGTGTCCTGGTTTAATCGATCACCGGGTAGTCTTAGCATAAGGCTTACAGAAGATAAAGAAATCACATCTTGTGACTGCAGTAATCAATGGTATGTTGATGCATTAAAATCTTAACGAAATGAATAGTCCTATATAGTAAAGAAGGAATTCGTTAACATAATAAAGAGTTGGAAATGATATACCTTAACTTTACACTTAAATGTTTGCTTGCTGCTACACACAGCGTAACTTTTTTCTGTTTCCTGTTATTATTAGTCTCCCTCGCCTTTTTCTTAATGAATGCACGGTATAAAACCAATCTTAAAATGCCATTGTGTTGACTGGAATATGCTGAATGTGTTGTTGCAGTGACGGAATTAAGAATATCATGCAGCAAGAATTGATTGATTGACTTTAGGCAGAGCATCTAATAAGATATCTTGAATCGTGTAGATAATTATGATTATATAAAATGTTTGACAGGCCATTACCAAAGCAGAAAGACAAACATGGCTTTCATCGAGGATATGCTGGACAGAATGGATGGATCCCGGCGATCATCTCTTGAACGTTTGCTGAAGAGCAAGGACCATTTGACAAAACGACTTAGGTCTTACGATATGACATCACAATGGATCTATGACTGGGTGGCAGACAGGATAAAGGAGATTGAAACCTCGATCAAGAATGAAGTTAAAGATTTCGTAACTTTTAAACAGGCGTCAAAGTGGCACCGAGATTTCATCGACAAACTCGTAGATAATGGCTTTCTAGACTTAGCAAAAGAGATCATTAACATAGTACAAGTGTTGTAACAAACATTAAAGTTATAAGTAACCCATTGCGCGTTATTAATTTCTTAATAACACTTAAAGTATTAGTAATTCGCAGGAAATTATATATTATTGTGAGGAACACCTAAATCATTATTAACCAGTTAAAAAATTGTGTACTTGTAAATGTTTGCACAATCCTGGTAAATGTATTTCCCTTAATTTGACACCAATATCTAAATCACTAGAGCAAATGAATATATAATCTGTTTTATTATTTTTCAACGCCAGTAAGACCTGTTGCTTACTCCTTTTTTTTCAAGTAGCCATAAAGTAAACCGTTTTTAACCGGAATATGCATATTAATAGAGAGTTGGGGGTTAACTGTTTCTGTATAGGTAGTTTAACAATTATTAAACAGACTTTTAAATTCAGCATAATGCAGGTGAACATGCATTTATCATCGTATTATCTTTGGCCGAGATTCTCCTACATATTTCAGTCAGAATATTCGCTATTACTAAGATATAATTATTAAGAAATGTATATTTATTTCGTGTATCCACAATTACTTTCACTGACAAAATATGTATCTTAACGATTAAGATGTCGCTTTGGTTTTAGTTTATACAAATGTTGTGTATAAGTAATGATATAAATCATTTTTAAACGAAGAAACGGTGAATACCTTCGTAAAATAAAATAAATATTTGCGGATGTACTATCATGTAGTTCAATATTCATATAAGTATGAAGTATCAATCTAAAACACACTAAATGTTGTTAAGATCGAATCGTCAGAAACTTATATATCCGTCGACTAATGCAAATTAATACAAAAGGCAATGATAATATCGATTGGAACTGCAAAGAAACAAAAAAAGGATGATTATTATATTAAATGCTATTGCATCATGCGAAGTTTCAGATTAAGCATTAGACTACTAACTGTCGCATACTGTTTAATTTGGATAGGTTCTGTTGCACTTGCAACCTGTTTAATTTTCGGAGATAGTTTATTCCAAATATTGTTTCCTTATATAGAAATATATTAATTGATTTGAAAAGAAGGAATGAGTATATAATACTGAGGTATGTTTTAACCTTAATTCATATATGTGTGTCTCTGAATGATAGATAGGAATTATTTTATACTGCGTCGTTTTGTCATTATATATATATATATATGTTAGAGTTATAAAACAAAAAGCATTGATAATCTGATTTATGGCTGAGGAAATGTTTGCTAAACGTCTTCCAATGCTATGTTTCTTCCATTTGATCCCGGCATGTTATGCGTACTACTATATACAATGCCTTGTTCTCATAGCTAATGGTATTAGGAGGGACATTGAATCAAATTGAACCAGCTAGATTATTGAAGTAAAAAACAAAAACAAAAACAAAACTAAGTAATTTCAATGTGACCTTACAATCAGTTAATCAGTTCATTCGGTTACAGATGAATATATTGATTTTTGTTTAAGTATGAGCAAACATATTTATGCTTTGTTCTAGCTGGCTACCTAAATATTCTTATATGCGAAAGCCTGGTCATGGCATTGTAAGTTAAGTTCTACTTAAGTAGTAGAAGGAAAAAAAGAACTATTTCGATATCACGTATATCAATCTAATGAATGCTGGATTTCACAAAAAGATTTATTGCAACATTGAAATTGTTCTTCCATGTGAGAAAATATATAATAAATATCTACAGTGGAAAGGCAAATGCAAATTTCTAATCTACGTTAGCAAATCACATGTATGTATATCCGTTCGTTATTGGGTTAGGAATGTTATTACGATATGTAATTAGCAGTGATCTTTTCATATAAAAATCATAATAATTTAACACTGATTGTCATGTGTTATCGCGCATAATCATGATAAGAGCTTCAACGTGTGTGTGTTTTTCTGTGACTGCTTTTTTATGGAAATGATCCCATTCTAAAGTCCATTTTTATATTTGGCAAAATGCTTATCAGATTTATTCTAGTGTCAAAAGTGACTTTGTCAATAAGCGAGTTGCAAATAATATGACTAAACAAATAACCGGCTGTTGTATTACATTATGAACGACAAGGTAATACAATATTGTAGAAAAGTGGGCAAGATGTATCCGCTTCATTTGCACGGTAGTAGTAAGAATTCATTCTGATAGGCCTCTGACTTGTCGATAAATAGAATAGTGAACAAAAGAAATAAGAAAAAAGAAAAGAAATGTTGTATGTGTAGGCCGCTGTGGAGTGTGTGTGTGTGTATAATAAAGTTTACACATGGAGGATTGTCCAAAACAGTGTTTCTTGTGGTAAGGATGTGGTAAATTGAGCGCAGTACATTCAACTGATCTCCATGCACTAGACATAGGTCATCTGGTATCGCGGTCTTTCAAACTAGATGCTATGATATGACTTCTTCGAGCATTAGGACTTGCAATCTTTTAAGCTTTAACTTATTGTTTTATTTGTTACATAGCTTGTAGAAAGGGATAGTTGTGACACACGCATGCGTATGCTGAAATGTTCATACCAGGGATATGAGAGTTAACATATCCCTGGTCCATACGGTCGATTTGCAATCTACAGCGCCATGCAACGACAACATTGTTTACATGATTTCACGTGATGCATCATGGGAACAAGTCTACAAAAATATCAGCGACGGTATTTGTTATAACCTAACAGAAAAACGAAATGTTATCATACTTGTTTGGAAGGGAAACTTTAAGTAACTTACTCGGGCTGAAATTATGCGCTGGTTCCAAAATGTAAAAATTTGACCATAATGGTCACATTATGGTCAGGGGCGCAATTCCTATTGTTATTATCAGCAAACGAGAGATGATAGGCCCAATCTACGTAAAAATAAGCCATGATGCTACAAAAAATGACCATATTGGCCACCTCAACATTACTACAGTCACGTTTTTGTGTCAAAATGACTATATATTTGTCCAATACCAGACTATATTTTTCAATCTGAATCCATTGGTGGTTGGGTTTTGACATCGGAATTCAATGTAAAAGGGTGCGCTGATATCAGAAATATCAAGTACAAAGTACACAGTTCGGTGAACTAAAGAGATTGCACTGTCGCGGCGGGGGCGCTGTTAATCGTGAATTCACCCTTTGGATTGAGCGGCAAATTGTTCCTTCCAACTTGCAATATGTGAAGAGCTTGATTCCAAAAGGAGGTTAATCCATATTTTATAAGAATTGAGTTTTTTGTCATGAAATAATCATTTCCTAGATGGAAACAAAATTTTACCATGAAGTATGAAAATGTTTAGGTACATTCCAAAAGAAGCTAAATCCACCTCCCTAAGGGTTTAAAAATGCCGAGGATAACAAATTGAAATAGGAAGTGGTTAACTAAATAAAACCTGGTATAGCCTTGTATTATTCACCTTTATTTCAAACACAAAGAGGCAGTTATTTAATA
>BEXV01005030.1:0-17754 GCA_003118195.1 Hemicentrotus pulcherrimus | reverse complement strand
AAAAAAAAAAAAAAAAAAAAAATCCGGGGACCATTTTTTTTAAATCTGATTTTTTTTCATAGGTGTTTTAGATGCAAGAAAACGCCATTTTCACACATAGATTTTCAAAAAAATTCCCTACTGTGGGAGGGGGACACCACTGGCTACTGGACATAGTTTAATCTGCAATAACTTTTTTAAATACAGAATATTAATCTTACCCATTTATTCTTCAACTGAAAAAAAAGGATATGTATGAATGGTTAACGAATTTGTCAGGACAATCGAATAATTCATTCACATACATTTCTATAGAGGTATTATCTCCCTTTCGTCACATTGTACATGCTAAGGGAATATATGAGTGCTGGATTAGAATATTGGCTTTAAAACTCTTTTTATTCCAAACTAAAATTATTTGTGGTAAGTTATTTTCATATTTTATTTGTCAATGACCTAGGAATGTTGAATTGCGATAAGTTATAACTTAATTTAATGGTGGAAATGTACTCTTTCAAAAATCCAGACCGAAACTAAAAAATTACTCTGGCGACTTGATGTGGGACAGGGTCACATTTCCTTCTTGTGTTTCCCCTGCTACAGTGGAACATCTGGCTGTAGCAATATATGCAACTAAAAGAATTAAAACTGTTATTTGGATTGCCAATGTGATGATTACACAGGGCAGCTTACCAAACACCATATTACTCATGAATTTCGCTCGCTCTTCCTCTTTGCTGCTTTTCTCATGGGGTTCATCTCGATCTGAGTCTTCTGTGTTGTTCCGTATGGTTTTGCAGAGAGCGGGATCAAATAGTACATGTCCTATGAGTTAATAGTAAGCAAATTGTTACACATAAGTCGAATCTAAAAACAGAAGTAGAAGTAAACTTAATTTAGTTAGGATATTAAGAAAAGGGTAGAAGCATATAGACAAGACCCTCGAATTTCATCATCAGTAGTACTTATATTATTATACTTATTAATATACTGCCTTAATTAACAAAAATACAATTGTTTAATTAAACGATATTCTATTAGAAAGGGGGAAAATGTGAGGTGTTCAGCATTCTTCAAGGCCGTAAGTAAACTAAGATAAAATGCCTACCAGATTTGATGGCGTAAACGATGGCGTAAACGATGACGATGGAAAAGAGAGCTTCGATTATAAGGATTATCCATACCATCCACAAACCGGAAGGCGTGCACCTGAAGTCGGCATCTGTAATGATAAAAGTTAATATAAGGCAATTGCATGATGACAATGATAAAACTTACATTACCAGATCTTATAGGAACAAATCATTGTCTGTTTCGTTGACGATCAGCCATGCATCAAGTTTTGGTCTGCTTAGTGCTTGGCTGATCGTCAACGAAACGGAGTTAAAGGTAAAGACCAGTATTGGAAACGCCCCAATTTCAAAAAAATGAAATGGAAGCTCTCATTGCCAATCATGTGAACGAATAAGTTTTGACTAATACATGATGATCAGTCTGTTCAGTCTGACAAACTTGTTGTCTCTCTTTGTATATATGTATATATACATATATATATATATATATATATATATATATATAAACTCTAAAAGGAGCTAAATCCACTTTTGATGAAAATTGAGTTATTGATGTAGTCTGAACATTGTTCACTTTATTAGTACCCGTCTTTCAACAAAATTATTTACCTAAATTTTGGGAGCAATTTTGAAGAAAAAAAAAAACACCTTCTAATATCACTTTTCCATAGACACCTGTACAAAATCTGGTAAACACTTTCCTTTGAGTACAAAAATGGATTTAGCTCCTTTTGGAATTCAACTCTTCATATACATATATGCTTACATGTTATGTTCGTTTCCGTCCTGTCTTCTTCTTCAGGCTGGTCAATAGTGTACTTGTTAACAATTCGCATGTAAGCTATACTCTTGAAGTTCAAATTTGAGTACAGACACTCTATGGTTGTATCCATGTCAATAGCTGGAAACCAATGAGTCACACTTGTGTTGTATGTTCCATCTCTGTTGATAGATGCAGTTCTTTCCCCTTCTTTGGTTGTCAATATTGGGAAGGTCATCGGGAAGACATTATGTATGGAGCAGGTCACGTTGAAAGCATTGGTCTGCCGAATGTATTCCATCACAGGAGAGCTTTCCGGTTTGGCTGGAAGAAGAACGAACAAAAATGTGTACAACGTATTTATATAAGTATGGTAAACACATAGATGTATCACTCTCACTGAGCCTATGAGTCCCGTTCGGGAACTCACGGTTAGAGGCCTGACTCTACATGCACTTCCTGGTTCCAGACAAGATAGTTTGGTTGAGTTTACTCGCATAAATTCTCAATTCTAAACTTGTTTTTGTCAGTTGGACACCACTTAGTGTTATTATGGGGGTTAAATTCTTTCTCGTTTCAGTTTGCTTTTTTTCCTCTGGATCCTTTTGTATATATTTTCATACTCTCCTTTTCAAATTTTAAGCTATCCCTTTTGTAAATATTTCCCTAATATTTAGTCATGTGTAGTTTTAATAACTTTGAATATTAAAAAAAAGTAAAACATTGATAGATTATGTTATGTGGGGACCTTGCTCTTACAAGTCCAGCTTTTCTAAGGTCTCCACTTTCTTTCATATGGATTATATATCGACTTAACATTGCACTTAAATTGTTTTGTTTTTCTTATGCTGTCTTATGTTCTAATATTATATGTACAAATGTTGTGAAAGATAGAAATAAAATGAACATTGAACCTTGAAACTTGAACCTATTGATGTTATTATCTCAATATTTGGGATTGTCTTAGAATATCAAATTTAGGTGAAATCTTCGTGAGGAAATAGCTGTGAAGGGAAATAACATTCGTGGCATTTAAAGGCAGTTATATTTTCTTTCTACAAGTGGTTACTAACTTACTTCCCAAGGCCTTGGTATAGGTATATTTATATGTATGCAGATAAACATTGCATTGTGAATACAATGACTGAAAAATAAGTACCCAAGCTTCATCTTTCCTTGGACGTAAAGCAAAGATTATTACTATCGCACTATAGACCTTTTTGTTCATTTGTTTCGATAGCGGAGTTGTTTTTAAAGTGATTGGCTAGCTTTGCGAATAGCCGATCTAAAATATTCTCACACTAAATGAAACATGTGTATGGGTACATGTATTAGTACTCAAAAAGCCTGAAAACTACCATTGTTTAGACTGAAAAGCTGTAAGTTCAACGCAAACCACAATTTTGTATAATATCGCGTCTCTGAGACCTTTTAAATAGAGACTGTGACTCGAGTTCAAAAAGTATGTTGTCTGACTCCCTCTGCGTTTTATGACTTGAGACTCTCAGAGCCATATTTTAAAATTATACCTTGCATGTTTATACTATTTTCAAGTAACAGAATTAGATATTTTCAAATTCCTAACAATGTTAGCCAATCACTTAAAGGTATTATTTTTCTTAGAAATTCGAGCCGTCCCAATAAACACACAACTCTCTGCAGACCTTATCAAAAGAAAACACCCCAAATATAGTTCAAATTGTAAGCGTTTCACGTTTGTTTGTTTGTTTTTTTTTTTTGGGGGGGGAAAGGTCATTAATACATTATTTAAAACATGATTATCACACACAAAAACAAACAAACAAACAAACAAACAAACAATGTTAAAATAAGGTATGCACTGATACACAATTTGTACATGAGAACGAAATGGACCATTTTTGATTTCATTCGCGGCTTCACGATCAAATTTGAAAGTGGAAAAGATGGGGAACAATGTGCTCCTGTCCAAAGTAAAGGCATCTTTTAACAGTGTTAAATCTGAGATGCACGGCCCTACGTGTTAACGGTGTTTGTGATATGGTGTCATATTGAAGCCCTAACACGCTTCAAAATGATCAAGAAGTGCCTCAAAAAATAAAAATCTTTGAGTGACCGGTTTCATCATGCTCGTTTTCCCCAATAAACTGTCGTGTTTTGAAAACAGTTCGGCAAATGCAACATTTGCTTTCGATACACAATCGTAAATATTTTGATAAGCAGGCGATCGGCTTGTAAAAGTCAAGGAGTGTCTAACTGACCCCTTTAAACAACAATCTTCTTAAAAGTGAATATTTGTTACTATATAAATATATTCTTCTCGGGAATACTGTTCTAATCCACAGGCTCAGAGATGAATTCAAGGACAAAAAAGTATTTTCCATACACACAAATTATATTTGTTGTTGTTGAAAATTTGCCAGTGATTTTCGTCAATTTAATTACATTTTTGATTTTATCAAAGTAAATGGATACGTTTTGACCGAGTTCAACGAATTTCGAAACACAAGTTCATTTCGTCGGTCAGGGGTCAAATCGAGGTCACCCCCGCAGCGAGTTCTATGAAAAAGCGTCCCTTAATCCCTTGAAGTCCACTCCAAACATAACCTACTTTCAATATAAGCAAACCAAATCAGACGAACGATTAAATAATGTAAAAGGTTGAGGAAAATCGGATAACTCGAAAGAAGATTATGCATTTTTGATGACATGAACAAATTTTGACATCACAAGACAAATTCGCAATTCACTCATGAGTCTGCGACTTCATTGCCTCACTATCGACTAAGTGTTTCCATTATATTGATAATGTAAATGTCCTATTCCCCCCCTCCCCCTAAGAATCTTATTTCTTCACACCAGCATCCAAGTTCGATTGATAGTGATTCGTTTTGTGTAAATGTGCTTATATTTTTTTTTAGTTAATTCATGACAAATGTGGATTTTGATAAAATATTTGTATAACAAATAAATATTAATTATTAAACAATATTCAGAAAATAGTATCATTCTTCAAAGTTCATTAACAATGTTGTGAAATGTAATGCACGCAATATGAAAACAGTCATATAACCTCGGCAAAGGGATGTGTAAATCAAGTTTTCGGGGATAAAAAAAGGGAAATTAATGGGATTAAGATAACAACAAAAGCATTGATGAATAGTGAGGAAATGACGTCACAAATTGATATTCACATCGGCAATGTGTGTATTGATTTGCGTTGTTCCATGGTTTAACATACTTTTTTACAAATCCATAACTTTCTTATTAGTTATCCTATTTTGCTCAAAACTTTTTTTGATTGGTTTGTCTTGTTTTTCTGCTTCTACTGTACGAAGTAAGTTATGTGGAGTGGGCTTACGTATTGTAAATAAACAACTATTTAGCATTCTCCCACTACAGTTACACATTCCTAACTTCTTAAAACTATTCCTATGGACCTGCAATCGATAATATAAAACTATACATGGCCAGTTCACTACAACTTGTCATTTTTTTACTCTGGTATTCACATACATAAAACAATATTTGCGTTAACCAATTGATTGACCTCCTAGTTTCCAAATATTGTATAAACACCTTCTCGATAGTGACTCTTTCTTTTTTTTTTCTTTCTGATGCAAGCAGGATAATATTCCTGGCACATCATTAAACTTCTTCGAATTAGTATACCCGGCAATAATATGCATACATGCCCCAAGTCTTATCCAGTGGGGCCTTTGTTATTATGTACCTGTGGGCTGGTGGGGTTTAAATGACCAAACAGAGATTGACTCATCACACACAAAATGTTGCTAAACAGGCAGATAATATATCTGCTGACCACTAAACAATAGTGATACTTTTTGTGGAAGTAATTCAGGAATAATTCTTGTTTGTCCTGACAGACCTCAGACTGGACTTCTTGTCTTTTTTGGTGTCATGCCGCTACATTAGGATTACTGCAATTTTAATGGCATAGCATCATCAGGACATGCCTTTATGTTGAAGAACCTCTACTTTTCGTTTGAATGCATTTAGACTAATCAAATTTGGTTGTTGGGATATAATTTTTCGAGTGTCATCAGTTGTATAATTTCTCAGTGTTTTTGCGGCGAACCTCAGGGTAAATATTAAATTTGAAAAACGATAACAATAAAAAGAAAAATATATTTACCATATATTTTCAGTATAACATCATGTTCACACTCAGCAGCACCGCCATATGGAGTAACGATACATCTATACAACTCTTGGTCGTGTTGGTCGATTAAATTGACACTGACTATAGTCATGGAGAAGTCATCTTTGATTCCAAACCCCTGTGAACTACCAGATATTCCTCCAGACCACCATGCAAGTGCTTCTCCATCCTGTATAAAGGTAGTTTGGTTACTGCTTCTGTACCATTGAGCTGTAGAGGTTGAATCTGGACATAAAGGGCATGTGCATGGCAAGTCAACAGTGGTGTGAAGCTTTGCCGGAACAGTTATGATCTGTCCATTTGTTTCTAAAAGAGAGAAATGGACAATCGAAAATAAATTTACATCTTCTGAGATATTGATACTAGTGAAAATAATTGATATACATAACAACACCACTATCACCACCACCAACGCCACCATCTCCACTACCAATTACACAAACTATTACAACGCCAACAACAACAACAATAATGATAATAATGATATTTATCGTAAAGATATTAACAATTATAACAATAATAATAATAATAATAATAATAATAATAATAATAATAATAATAATGATAATAATAATAACAATAATAATAATAACAAGCGTGCTGGCATTTTAAGAATATTCTTGCCATGTACTAGGTCAAGTGTTGCAAAGATAGATTAATTTATATTGACAAAGGACTTAAGTGATGTGGTTCACGGTCCAGAGACAAATCCGCTAGACAAAAACGCATGTCCATACCTTTGTTTAAAATAAAGTTTAATGTTAGATTTTAGTAAAATGTGAATAATGATACAAAGCTAAGGAATCACAGACAACAACATTGCATTCATGAGAAGCACTACATTGAGCAGAAATAAAGCTCGAACAGTCGTAGTCGTACACAAATTGCGTTCGGAATGCATGGAATGCGCAATACAGTCAGAGACTCGCATATACATATCGAGAAAGAAAAACAAAACAAATAGACAAGATGTGTATTAGCATGAAAATACACTGATGTTTCGCAGTCTGTCCGAATATCAAATACCTTTTTGTACAATGTAAACTAAAGCGATCAGGAAAAGTTTTAACGCCGATGTCGCCATTGTGGAAGTTTCTTGATCGACCTATCGTATTTTTTTTTTCATCTTTGGAAACAAAATCTGTTTTCATTATACTTCTACATAAACAAATTTAAATATTGTTCACGTTATTGTCGAAATTATTTCATTATTCTCAAATAATGTGTTTAGCTGAGTGCACAGGTATGAACCTTTGACGTTGGCGAAAATTGGCAATAGCACACGTAACACATGTCATAACGCATGCGCGGAGTGAGCCCCGATTCCAGGCCGAAACTGTATTGACGTTCAACAGAATGTGCAATAGTATATACAATGCAATATAGGGTAGGGCCAAAGGAGCAAAAGCCAGGTTTTGTTGGCCCTTACTTCATAAACTAAGAACGCCTTGTTTGTTTGAAAGATTTTTATCATAATACCCAATTTTCAGAGGTGTTTTCCTCCTTCATTAATAGCGGTTAACCCCAAATCTGGTGGGTTGTTAAGAAAATATTTTGTCTTGAAGTAAATGTTGAAAAAAAATTAAAAAAAAAAAAAAAAAAAAAAATTGGGGGCGTTTGAATTTTAATGAGGTCAAAGATATATCTCTACATATTTCTCTTCAATGCTTTTCTATTCCCAAAAATTATCTTCATTGATTTTTTTGGTAAACGCATTTAAACAAAATGATTTTGGTAAACAAATAAATAAAAACTAAATTCAAAATATTTCAAATTGAATTTCTAATAATTTTTCAAATCGTACTATGTATTGACACAACGTTATAAGCTACATCTTCTTATTCAAAAAGAAATAAACTGATACTCCGATGCAACTCTCTGAACGCACATCCACGGAAGTTGAAGTTAAAAAATCACAAAACACAGTCATTACAAAGAAAAGGGTCCTCTAAACAATTCACTGACCCACAATATATCTATCACAAACTAAGATATCTTCTTTCGAGGCAATTGAGATTTTTTTGAAAATAGATGTGTGATATATCAAGTTAACATACCTAAGGTGCAGTCAACTCTAGCTCCCTCCTTGTCGATCGAATGAAAATACCACGAATAGGCACTTCCATATATAATTGCTCGGCTTAAACATACACGAAATCATAAAGCTCCGATAAGTCTCGTTTTCGCTCGCTAAGTCTGCTGCGGCACAAACTTCTTTCGACGCCATTATCAAACGAGCCAATCAGCTGCCATTGACGTCAAGTTGCATGCGGCGGCAAATATGTTTTTGTGTAATTATGGAGAAAAGTACTATTTCTACTCTCGAACTAGTTTTATTTGTGCATGGAAACGCAGCCATTGTGATCTAGCAATGCAATAAAGGCCTCAGGATAGGATAGGTTACGTCTTATATTATTTACGAGGTTCATTTTGCAGATAAACTCTCTATTTCTTAGAATGTTAGCTGTTTTGCTGGGGGTATGCTATTGGGTGTAATATGTTGTCGTTGAATGGCGCAAATTTTGGGGGATATGTTCCTATACATTTATAACTACATATTTTATGGTCACATTGAAACAATGATCTTGATGACAGAAAGTTGGACGATATTATATGTGAACTATTATTGCAAAATCAACGAATGAACGTCAAAGAGACAGTAGATCACCGATACAAAGAGCGTGGATTCTACAGACTGAGACTCATTGATGCAGACATTATAGCACGTCTCGATCATTGCAGTGCTTATTCAGCATCCACACAAAAGACGTAGGAAGGAAAACAGTTTCAAGTCACGATGACGTTACCATGGTTGTAGCCATCATTTATAAAAACAGATCAGCAAAAAACGTTTTATTGTGGATGTCATATATATATATATATGTATATGTACCAGCTAAGCAGATAACAAACTAAGCCAAACGATACGAAATACTCATCATACACGTACGACGACGGCAACACTTTCACCAATCATTGTTATTAAACAGTTAGTAAAATTAACCTCCCAAACTATGTAACACAATACAATACAATATATCATAGAAAAATAAGCGATGCTAGAAGTTGTTTAAGTTTACATCCCTTTGTTAGACATCGAAGAGCCCGTGGTGTGTCATGAATATTCTTGTGTTTTGTTAATCTTGACAATTTTGTTTGGCTATCTTAAATGGGAAAGGTATGGGGAAGGGGGGCTGCCCAAAATAGACAAATTTGACCTATAAAGTTACACTCGCGTGGCAAATTGCATTTACTGTCAGAGTATTATATCTGGCGCGTGAAGAAAGTTTTCACGGTGGACAGTAGACACCCCGTAGAGATCGAGCACGTGTCTGCTTTACAATGCACCATTGCTCAATGTATGTTCATGGATGGTTTTAGCAAACCATTTTCGAGCATGACCATACTAAAAGTTAAATGTTTTGATATTTACAGCCGATAATTATTCTTTGTTCCTGGCCTTTATTCCAAATTTACTTACACCTGCCTCACGAATATACAAGCAATTTGACGATATACATTTATTTGCGTTATAACAAACTCGAGATGGCGCTCTGTGCAATACAAACACAGAGCCATTGATTAAGAGAGTTCGGCCAACCCAGGTCGAGTTGGGTACTATAACCATAGGGAATACTGCTTTGTTGTTGTCGGCTATCGAGAGACGTGTTGCCATTCGTGTGTGCTGTCTCCTTTATACGCGTTTTCGCATGGCTTGCCAGTAACTAAGTCCGTTGATGAAACTAAATGAATAAAAAAGGATTTCAAAGTCCACTTGACTGGAATGTTGTCATATCTAAACAGTTTGCTTTTTCTTAATCACTGACATGTTGCCAGTGAAACATGGAATATTTCTTCTTTTTTAAAAATCTACTCCGGTGTATTCAAAAACCTGTTATAAACATATATTGAAATATTATTAGATTGTATAATCATTATCGCTCTTGCTATTTTCAATGTTTATATGATTTATTCCTTTCACCGGCAGGTTATTTGTATTCGATGTTGCACATTAAATATAGTACCCATGTATATGGGGTATACACTACGTCTATGAAAAAAAAAAAAAAACACGTCTGTTGATAAAAGACAGCACTTTGTTGTGCATGCATAACAAAAAACTAGTCATGTATTTGGCACTGCTTAAGATTGAGGTGATCTGCAGCACATTGATCTAAGCTAAATAACGAAAAAGCAATCTCAAGACAGCTTCTAACATCAACGTCAAAATTGTTCACTATTAAAAAGCCTCTCAGCTCATACATAAACAACGGATGGCCTTAGAAGTTCCCTCATTAGAAATGATGGAATGAATAAATGTGGATACGTCTGGTTAAAGTTTATCATAACAAATATTTTACCTGACTATAATTTGGATATGATAACTTCGCATAAACTTCCGTGCAGTAGTAAGATTTGCTAGTCTGGTCATAAACAACATCTGGAGGACATTCAGGCGCATTACTTATTTAGATACAAAACAAACGGAGATGTGTTTGCACATTTACATGAAAGACCTGTTCTACATTGAACTATAACAAAACAGTACATGTAACAGGCTATAACGACACATAATGCAATGTACACCTTATTACATCATATTCACCCTTGATTTGACATTAAAATGGATGTTGGAACTGGATGGGAGTGACACACAGGCCATCTAACGGAAACCGTAACATATTAGCAGCTAGGGAGTGTAGGGGTTGGTTCTTGACAAAATGTGGCAGTAGATCACCTTTTCTACCCGGTTTCATGAACTCGATTGAAGATACTAAAATGAGCTGTAAACAGGTAAAGCATTTGTCCAAGTCAAAACCCACTATTTGCGATGGCCAAAATTAAACCAAATTAAATCTTTGTGCAGCACAAAACGTACGACCATTCGCTATAATTGTCTGATAATTAAACTATTACTTAGGTGAATGCAATCACTTTAGTCAATTCTACAGCTAATGCTCATTTCCCACACTAAAAGCCATTTTCAAGCTCTTTCATTTTTAGGGAAGTTCTAAATCAGTATTGTCTTTGAAATGCCGTAGGAATTAAACGTCTTCATTTTTCTCGCCTGCAACTTGAATATTAGAAGGAACTACATAACATTGTTCAGATGAGATAAAATAGTGCTATAAGGTAGTGACTTCAAATCAAGATGTTTAATCAAAACAAATCTGAAACTTATAGTGAAAACGGACCATTATTAATGTTTAAAATTGGGAGAAAAAAAAACTATTTTGATCGATTCCCATTAAATCCAACTATTATGATTAATATTATTACCATTCCAGACATTTAAGTATTGACATATTTTCAAAAACATGTCCGATGCCTTATTTTCATGACAAAACGGTTGGGAAATTTTTTAAAAGGGTTTGGAGAGTTAATAGTTAGAGGGTGAGCACAGAGACGCCATCGAATAAAACCATGAATATCCTTGTGGTTTGAGAATTTGTTTCAGAAATGTTTGCATGTTAGAAGGTTATTAAGATATAAGGAATATAATTACTAACATTTCAAACAAAAGTTATGCAGATCTACATTAACTTTCAACAATGTTCCCCAGTCGCTCTAAGAGCTATAATGAATTTAAAGGAACACACTTTCACATTGTTTTAGATGTTGCACAATTTTTCCAAGAGAAGTTTATTCTTAACACACACCTTTGACGTCTGAAAGTCTGAAATTTGTATTAAAAATCCCAACCATGCTAAAAAGGGATATTATACGTTTTGTGCATGATCTACGCGCAATGACGCTGACGCGCGCCAAATATTTAAATTCGCAAAATTGCCTGAAACGTACTAGAAATTGTTCCATTAGTGATTTGAAGCCTTTTTAATATGACGCGCTAGGACATTACTAAGCCTGGACATTGACCCTGGGGGTGTTTTATACAGTTTTTTTTTCTACGACTATAACCAATGTGGTATCTATGACAAATCAGATTTAATACGACTATCGCATCTTGTTATTGAAGTGAAAATCCGTTTCATAAAATTAATAACAAAGAGATCGTTTAAAAACTATCATTACGATTATGCGCGTGCGCAATAGCTCCATATTGTTTGGGGTCACACATTAGCACAATTTATTATTATTACTTTTTTTTCGTGGGGAGGGGGGGATGTGTACGCGCAGGAGCACAGTATATGTTAATACATATACCTTGGCCAGCTACATTTATCATGACATCAACTTGGACAAAAAATCACAAAATTGGAAATGAGTAAACAGTTATGCCCCGCCTCCTCCTTTTCACCTTTTACAAAAAATAAACAATAAATAAAGGACGAGAAACTCACAATTTTGGTTAGTTGGCCTAATGAAGGAGGGTTTTTTTTTTTGTTGTAAAATTCAAATAAAAACACGTTAATTCTGCAAATGCTCATTAATATTTAAAGGTCATACTCAGTTTTCATTACAAAAAAAACAAATTTCCCCTCTCTTTTACAAGAAAATGTTTTGCCTCCTCTGAGTATGTGCTTGAAACGAGAATGTTCTGGAGAAAACAGACCGTCACATGAGAAGGTAAGCATATACAGTCAAACTTGCTTTGGTGACCACCTGTCTATAAATATGACATGGCAGCTGACTAAGTAACACGTGTGAGTGAACCTCTCCTCTAGATATATTTTGTTTCAACACCCTAGATATCACCATTTGCATCACTACCAGATTTTGATTAATAATTATCATCATGAGTGGCCGCAGCCAGAAGAAAATTGTGAAAAACCACAAAGAATACCCGTGAAAGATATTCCATCTTAAACGACGAGCTTCAAGATGCTGCTGCCGCCCCTACTGGTGAAGATGATCAAGCAGGTCCTGCTAACAACTTGGGCTCTCTCCCATCATCTGGCATCTGAAAGTGTACGGAAAGTAGAAAGCTGGGGCCCTTGAGTTCGAGGGTCAGCGTATTAACGAACTTGAAAAAAGAAATGCTGAGCTTGAGACCAGATTGGGAAGGATGGAGAAGTCCTTTACAGATCTAGCGCAGATGGTTGGAAGCCATGACAGCGATGTCAACAAGGTGGAGCGCAAATTCATAATTATAATACACGTCAAAGGTGTCTTACTCGTCAGCCTTTTGCAAGAACAAATGTCACTATGACCTCTTTCCATATCTCTTGCATTAAAGAATCGAACAGTCTGCCTGATGCTATCACAAATAGTACAACTCTTTCTAGGTTTAGAAGGTTATCTAAAACTTACCTACTTGAAAGACTGACATAGTTATTTTATTTGCATCTTAGTATTTCTTATTCTGAAAAGCTTTCTGACCACTAATGACTAAGGACCTACCCGTAAGTCTGTTTGCTGTATATGGGCGTGTGTGTTTGCATGTGTGCATGTGTGTGTGTGTGTGTGTGTGTGTGTGGTAGTGAGTATTCTTATGTTCTATATTCTGTAGCTTAGTATTTTCATCCATTGTATAATCTTACGTAACATTCTTTTTACTGTAAATGTACCGTATGTATTTTGTTGACTATAGGGCCCCGCTCCCAAGCTTAGCTCCTAAAGGGGTCCTAAAACCATTTAGTTTATGATGTAATCAATGGTGATTGATGTACTATTACCAGTGTCTCTTTTATGTAACAGATTATATCATGATTTGTGTGGTTTTAAATAAAATGAACTAAACTGAACTGAAAGACCACATTTGTTGTATCCTTTAAAAATGATTTCTCAATGAAACATGTACTAAAGGAACTTGTGGAGATGCAAAGGGGTGGCTATGCATCAAAATGTCTAGTAACAAGTTGCTGTAGTGTTTATTAACACAAAATCAACTATTAACCTTAATCCTGGATCTATTGCACCAAAAATGCATTGAAACATTGCCATACCCAAGTTAGGTAACCCTAAATCCCTTTTTACATACTGGTATTGTTCAACGTTGATATTTTATTACACCCTAACTTCAAGTTCTAAAATTAATGCAACAACATACCCTGCTGGTCACTTTATAATTAGTATTTTACACTGCTTTCATGAACAGGTCATTAAAGAGAATTCATTGTATTTCTCTATACAAACAGGTGCCTGTACATGTAATGCAACAGTTCATGATGCCATGGTAGACAGTACAAGGACCTTGTTGTCTAAAGCTCAGGGGCCAGATGACAGTGTCTGAAGTAAGTTGCCCAATAGAAGAGAATGGACTTTCAGTTGCAATCGTCAACCAACCCGTCCTTGCTACCTGCAACCCATCCCTCTTTCAAAATATATTCTCTAGACAACAGTAATGTATGTTCAACATTTGGTTTAGTGATTAAGAAATTCTACAGAAAAGGATTACATATCCTTGTTCATACTCTTATATAAGAATTTGTTGTTGTTAATTTTTAGAATTAAAATTGTTATTAATCAAACTACTTGTTTATCTATTTTAAAATTATATATTTCTTATCATTAATATTCNGGGGGGGGAGGGGGGGGGGGCAGTCAGCCTAGCAAGACAATGCCTAATTATCGCATATTTATAAACGTAATCATTCATCCCCTTTTTAGGTGGTTGTTTGATGTTTCTTATGTTCTGTATTTCATTGAAAAATAAGCGTGTACTATTAGTCTATTCTTGATAGTTCCAAATGTTATCATAACATTTTTTTCATTGTCGTCTTCGTTTTAGCTATTGCCTTTTTTTTGGGGGGGGAGGGGGAGGGGGTAGGATATACAGGATATACGTGCCTCTGAACGCTGTACACTTACTGCGTAAGAGAAAGAATAAAGAAAATAAGTCAAATTGTACCTTTAAACAAATGTTTATTAAGAAGTTTTCCGAAGAAAAAAAAACAAAGTCAATTTCTACCGCACCCTTCTATTATGTTGAAGTCTCTGAGTTAGAGAGCGCCAACTTTTTTTAAAATAAAACATGTATCCGTGTAACTGTTGAAACATAATTATAAACGTTTGCCGCGTGGCTGCACTAACTATCGTCTCGTAAACCTTCAATGAACAGTTTATTTCTCCAATTGAAATATCATCGTTTTGTTTGTTTGTAACCCTGAGCAAAAAGAAGCTAGGAAGTATGTGGCAGTTATTTTTCTTTCTTATCGGATCTACATTTTGTTCTATCAGTGAGTATGCCATATATTAATCTTAAATTTGTTCACGCATCTGCTTTTTATTAGTTATTGAGTTTTTCCATAAAGAAAACTTATGCATGGCTTTCTTAACTCTTCGTATAACCGCGACAGCCGTCTCCTCTATTTTTCTCATGAACTTTTACATTTTTATTTGTTTTACTGAAATTATGACAATTTATACATGATTATTATGTGTTATATACCTGTGCTTGTTAACGACGTGATACTAATAACTAATATACTAAACTTCAGATTGGTAACAAAAGTTTGAATAACGACAATAAATTGATTAAGCATGACAGCAAACGACCAGGATATTTTTTTTTACCGCACCCCCCCCCCCCCCTCTCCTCCCAGTGAATTTTCGTGGAATTTACCTGACACCAATTGTTAGAGTAGCTCAGCAACTGATCACTAATTTTATTGAAATTGTAATATTGATCATTGTTATATAGAAAATAACACTATTGGACATGGAAAGGACTTTCCTATGATTTAGCCAGAGCATTGTAATTTAGGATGTTTTCTTATATCTAATATTTGGAAATGCTTATTAAGGAGCGTTATCCTTTTTTTCGGCGCTCATGATTCATCAATATTCAGATGAAAATTATATACTTCAACTTAACGCAAATATACTAACAATTTATTTTTCTCAGGCGCTTGTTTTCCACTTTACCCCATTTTGGGGATACAATGGAGCAATGCGACCCCAGTTTTATATATATATATATATATATATATATATTTATATATATATATATATTTTAAGCCCTTCTATTAAACTTCTTTTTATTTTGGACATTCAACAAGAATCGTAACATACTCACTTTTATCCAATTTTTCGATATTTTGCATATTTGGGAATAGAACATACGTTTCTATGTTGAAGTGCTTGATATATGCTGTGATCATGTTTAACTGAGTACAACATTACTGAAATGAAGACTCGAAATAAGCAGTATTGTATAGGTTTTAGTTTGTGATATGTTTTTATTACAGATGGAAGGAACAACAATATTGAAGCAACTGCTGGGGAGGGTGTGAACCTCCAGTGCCTCGGGACTAGCACAAACATAACATCAATATCCTGGAAACTAAGTAATGGCTCGATATTTTTCCACTGCGACAAATTTAGCCCCTGTGAACATAATACTGCAAGCCACACACTTGGACGAAACAATACGTTTATCAGCAGCACTGTGACAATTCACAACGTTTCGTTGGTTCATGAAGATGACTATGATATTACCATGATTTCCCCAAAAAACAGACAGACTTGTAAAATCAAAATGACAGTAAATGGTAAACAAAGTTTGTTCTTTTTTAAAATTATGTTTTCCGCATTAACAAATTCCGCAGCCAATAAGGGTTGGCTATAAACCACCACGTGTTTTTCAGTATACTTTTTGAGTAATTCCAAAAACACGTATGAAAGGGTTAAGTAATGACGATTTAAACATCATAACATTTATCCTATTATTTTTCGCAAATAAATGTACAGTCCTACACATCAAAAAGAGGAGTAATACATGATATTTTGTATTGGGCCTACATGGATTAACTAGATCCCACTAAGCAGTTACAATGAAATCTTATCTTATGTATGCAACAGGGTGAGGAAAGTGATTTAATTACATTTCTTTAGAAACTACGTTTCAGTGATCAAATACAAGTGCAAATAAACAAATAAAAACATAATGATTTCATCTTGAAATCATTACTCTTCACTAAATATAGATGTTTCCCTTCTTTTAAATTAATTTCAAGTTCCACCAAAGGGGTTAATATTGGTCGAAAAAGCCTCCGGTACCGTATTACAGAACAACGGATCACTCAATGTTGCAGAAAGGGAAAACAGGACGTTAGTCTGTAAAACCAGTACATCGGTGAAACCAACCGTCAATTTGGAGTGGGTGATTCCAAATGAGTTAACTATTTATGATGATTCTCAAGAATATGTTGAGGATGAACGTGATAAATGTCTTCTTGTGCCTACACGGACATTACAATTTACACCAACATACGCAGATAACGAATATGTTGTGCTCATCTGCAAGGTCGCTAGCAACTCACCATTTGATCGGACTCAGACATCAGTTTTTATCAAAAAAGAAGGTAAGCATTTCAATAATTCTCGTTTAATAGAAAACGTTACATACAGTTTAATACCTGATTATCATTATACAAGCATGTCATTGATGCAAAGATTTATGACCAATGTGTGTCGTCGTCACATTAAAAAGGTGACTCTTTAAATGTATTATTGTTTAAAATCGGATTAGAAACATTAACGTGGACAGCTGCCATTATTCTTATTCCATTTAATGAAGGCGATTTATAGATTCACAGTTACCTAGTCATTATATAAGACTCCACTCCTTATGTCTATTACAATCTTGCTAACGTTATATTAACGCTTCTCATGATTCGTCACAAAGGCATACCTTTATTCATATATAAGCCTATGTCAGGGGCGGCGGGACGGTGAACACGAATGCCAGGTCTGTTACAGACGACGGCGTTCATGACCTTTTTCGTCGTCAATCATCTGCTAGTCTTAGAAAGCCAAGATTGCTGATTTATATGTGAGGTGTTGCCCGGCCCCCCACTCAGGTTTCAAAATGTACCGCATGCTTGTTGCAAGACGCTCCGGCTCGTAACAAAAGAAAAAGGTCGCGCCGCATTGAC
>BEXV01005028.1:0-18011 GCA_003118195.1 Hemicentrotus pulcherrimus | reverse complement strand
AAGACTTGAAGACAGACCACCTTATTCGTCCTCGTGACGAATTAAAATCTAGTTTACTTTTAAATTAATATGTGTGAAAATTGTGTTAATTTCTATTCAACTCATTCTATTCATACATAGTTCTGTTAGAAGGGGTAGCATATGAAATAGACTCGACCATTTCATGTACAGGTATATTGATATAAAGGGATGGCTAAATAAAAAGTAATATATATACAGTTATATATTGAAATATAAATATGATAAACTCATGGGTAAGTATTCCTGTTAATATTTCATCGACAGACTAAGTTTACGTGGTCGACAAAAAGTTCACCTCCAGTTTTTTTCACCGAGGACATGTTTTTTTTTGGTAATAGTTGGTAAAGTTTAGTCATTGCATGATAGGGGCTTACCTGAACACTAAATACATAACAAGTTGACAAAATATAAATCAGTACATTTAAAACACGTAGATTTCAGGTGTAAAACATCACATCTCCAGGGTAATACCTACTGTTTTGTCAAATTCTCGAAAAAATGCTATGGGGTTACCATCCTTGATGTAGTGTACATCAGAGAGGAAAACGAAATGGAGATAGGGGTGAAAGATAGAAGACATACGGGAAAAGATACAAAGAGAGTATGTATATTTGTTCTAAATTCTCTAATTCTGTTTATTTATTTTTTCTTGTGTGAGATATATTCTTATAACGCCTGTATAAAAAAAAAGAAAAGAATATAGACTGTTTTTCTATGTAAAATGTGGAATAAATCAACTTCAAACTTCAAACTTCAAACTACTTTTATCCGTTTTACTTTGAAAGGCAACATTTTATGTAAAGGGACAAGGAGTATCACCCCTCCCGGCTTTGTCAATCTGCCCCCTCAAACTTTAACCATCTGGTACAGTGATTTCAAGCAGGGTGCCGCAAGACAGCTCTAGGGGTACCACGAAATGTGGTTAGTAAAAGATATTGATCGAATAACAAACAAAATACATAAAAAAGCCCCCCAAAATAGTAACCTCGAGAGTTTTGAATTTCACCAGGAAATCGCTTGTAACATTTAGAAACAAGGATTATTTAGGCAGCCAAGTGAAAATATCCAAAAGTGAGCAACGATGTACCTTAAAGACCGTCGATCCAAAAAGGGATTAGACCACGCAGCGAGGTCACTGACAAGTGGCTATCTCATTAACTCAGCTCTCAACTAACATAAGAAAAAGAGGATCATGGGGGATCAACAGGCACCGATTGGGGAAGTTTTCTATATAGAGGGAGCAAGTAGCTTGCTACAACTTACAAGTAGGACAGTGGGGCTTTACATATTGCTCCGTTTAGTCTCATTTCACAACCCCCACTATCATCAGAGTCAGCAGCCTAACATGTTAGCCTATGGAATGTTACCAAAACAAATTGTTAAAAAATATTTTTTTTTGTTTAAACGAAAAGCACATCCACCCCGACGTACGTCATCACCAGCTCTTTCATTGGAACCCTGTTTTCCAATTGACTTTTGAAAGTTCACCCACCCTAATTTGATCAAAATAGGTTGCAAGCTCGTCATTGCCTAGTCATGTGAAACAAGTTGAACTTTGGACTCAGTTAGCCGAGCGATTTTAAGATTATAGGTCAAACACACGAATGATAAGAAGCATGAGTTATCATAGATCACTTCTGTTTAGTTTAGTCCATTTCATCCAACCCCCCACCGTAATGTTTTCATTAAGTAAAAGCAAACATTTAGCCGAGGTGAGTAAAAACATGAATATTCATGAACGGTCAGACAATACATCCTTTTAGTACGTATAGTGAATGGGAATGGGCGATGGTCCGTCTAGGAGGTAAAGGTCAGTGGTTTGTGCTGGCAATGTTCCAGCGAGCGAAAATGAGACAACCGGAGACATATGAATACATCTTATATCTTTTCTACCGAAATTGCATTTTTACCACTGTCATTCGTTTCACTTGCTTGCAACATTTACCTACAGGAAGATTCTGGGCAACGGTATCGCCGAATATTCTCACATTCGGGTATCGACGTCACCGAATATAGAGTTGTTGTATACATGCATGTATATTCCTCGGTGAGGTGTCAGCATATACAATACTTTGTTTTACCATATCAACAATTGTCATGTTTTGGCTCACTCGCAATTCTACCATAAAATATGCATGTACCTGTGTATATTTGGAATGACGCGTGCTAGAGTGATGCAAAGTGAATTTTCCAAGCTCAATTTGGGATTGGTGTGACGCGAAGCTTTTCATTTCTCAAAAGGGTGATGTGACAACAACAAAATGGATGATTAACACTGGTCTTTATGACTAAAGACCGGTGCCCCCATAAATGAGCTATGGCAGCCATCTAGTTTTAAGTCAGATTGGCCATTCAAGCATTGATATCATAACTAATTCTTATTCATATTTAAAGTCACACACATAAAGAGCAGTTTGGGTCTTGGATTTCATTTCGCAGAGAGATTTTTTTAAGAGATAAAAAAGAAATAGGCATAACAATTTCAAAAAATTACAACATAGCATATAACTTTTCTTTTATTTCAGGCAAAGCCGCATTTCCATTTTTACCCTCGACTTCCTCAGCTTGTTGTATACGTGGCTGAACTCTCTTGCTCACATTTCTCTGCTATCAAAGTTTATGCCTCTTCGACTGACTGCACTATGGCTGAAAATATATAACTACAGAGTCTGGAATGTTCACTATGTCAAGAAGCCTTCAAGGACCCTATTGTCCTTTTCTGTGGTCATACATTCTGCAAGGTCTGTCTGTGCAAATGCTATAAACAGCACCGGAGTTCCATGCGGTGTCCACTTTGTAGAAAACGCCTCAAGCTGGGGAAAAAAAGAGTCGCAACATTTCCATCTAATTTCTCTCTAAAAGGAATCCAGGATGAATTACATGAATATCGTAAGGTCAATTGTAAATCATCAGAGTACTGTTCCCTGCACAGTGAAGTCTATAAAGACATTCTGTGTGTGGTCTGCAAGGAATTCATCTGTCTGAATTGTTTTCTTGACGAACATGCAGATCACACTATTAAGAAGAAGGAAGCGGTTGAAGCAGAGTTAAACTCTATCATTAGACGTAGTGTTGAAAGGAAAAGAGAAATCAAATAGTCCATTACCAATGCTCAGCACCTTAAGCGTAAAATTGATTCTCATCTGGAGAATGTAGATAGGGAAATAGAGACATCCTTTCTTAAAGTGTTACAGACTCTTAAGAGAAATAAGCAAAGACTATTAACAGAAATTGATGACGTCCGCAAAAACTCTGACAGGGTATTGACAGATTTCATTGAACGCCAGGGAGGTTCATTGCAGAGTATTGGTGAAAAGAGCAGTCTTGTGGGACAAGAGGGTATCGCAGGTACTAGTACTGATGCACTAACAACACTTTACATAGAATGCCAAAGTCTGAAAAAGGAATTGGAGAACGACCCGTCTATAGCGCCTGACCTACAAGAAGTTGAGAATACCCAGTTTTGCTCATCCAATGATGTTGACCTAGGTGCTGTCGGCCAGAACACAAACGAAAGCGAGATTGAACCTGAACAAGGTTTCCTCTATCATGGCTCTAGCGAAAGTGATAGTGATCTTGACCAAAGTTTTCTCGGCCACGACACAAACGAAAGCGATTATTATCTTGACCTAGGTTCTCTCGGCCAGGACGCAAACGAAAGCGGGGACGATCTTGATCAACGTTCTGTCGACCAGGACACAAACGAAAGCGAGGATGATCTTGACGAAGGTTCTCTCGACCAGGAAGCTAGCGACAGCGAGAATGCTTCTGACCAAGGTTCTCAGGAAGCTAGCGAAAGCTAGCGGAAGCGAGGATGATCTTGACGTAGATTGTCTCGACCTGGAAGTGAGCAAAAGCGAGAATGATCTTGACGAAGCTTCTCCCAACCTCAGGGTTCTGCAATTGATCCGGCGTTAATGCGAATTGCTTTTGTTGTTGTTGATGCAATAAATGAAAGGGGTTTAATTCTGTCTTTGTAAAACTTGCCCAAACAATATTACAATAATTATTTTAGGGAAGTACCATCGTATCATACATTAGAAACAATCTCGCCTACATTACGCAATTTGATATGATGACAAATTGAGGTTGGAACAGTATTTAAAGGCAGAATGGCCCATTAGTAGCCCCCACAAAATAAAATTCCTCTGAATATAATCAGCATTTTGAAGTAAATATTGACTAAGAATCATCAGAAGAATTATTTACTATCAATTGTACCACGATCGAAAACTTGAATAAAAATATGAACAAAAAAGAAAGGGAAAAAAAATGATTTATTAATTCTCATATTAAGTTGTGAAAACATAGTCAAAGTCTACTGAACTAAAATGACTTTTGACCTTGTGACCTTTTGACCTAGAATTTGTGTCATATGATTTGTGATACTTGATAACCCTTGGGTACGAGTTTCATGGAATTTGAACAAACAATTTTGAAAATATACTAAAAATTCATAATCTTGATGTTCATGCCACAACAGAGTCTAAGTTTGTTGATCTAAAATGAAATTTGACCTTAACTTACTGACCTAAAATACTACTCACATGATTGGGGATACTTGATAACCTTATAGTCCAGGTTACATCGACTGAGAACTTTTACTTTCAAAATTATATCAACAATTAAAAAACTTAACCTTAGGTTAAGTTTTTGATGTTGACGCCGTCGCCGTCGCCGGAAATGCGGCGCCGATGTCTCGCTTCTTGCTATGCAGGCGAGACAAATAATGTTTCATTTTTACAAATAATTCCTAACCATTTACTATAGATGTTATAATATAGTGTAAACATTCAAACCATGTTAGACTTACATGAATAACTCCCAAGAAACCTCGAGTTAGGTTTTTGTTTTTAGGGCAAGATATCGATGAAAAGTAAATGGTCATAACTCTATTCTTTGAATGTAATACAATAAACGAAGTCTGGGGGAAATGTGCAGATAGACTTATTTGACTAATTCTGAAGAAATTATCCTGGAAAGAAATTGATATTGGAATAGATGACAGTGCTTTAAAAACAAAGCAATTATTGAACTACATTTTGATTTTGATTGAATGTATGCTTTTTCACAGTAGAGGGGAGGGAAACCCTCCAAAAGCAAAATAAATAGAATATAGATTATTGGAAAAAAAAGAAATGAAGAGAACAAACTTTCATTGGAAAGAGACACCCTTTCAATTCATTTAAGGAAATGGGAAGCCTTGGAAAGTTTGGAATAAATGTTTTCTGTTTTTAATGTTCTCAATATACAACTTCCAGACACTCCTCTCTTTTGTACCTTTGCTTTATTTTGTATATATATTGTTTTTCTTCTTTTACTTTATTTTTCCCCCTTTTTGTTTCTCTTCTTTTCTTTTTTCTTTTTCTTGTTCTTTTGTTTGTTTGTTTGTTCTATGTTGGTGTGTGTTTTGTGAACTGTTGTACTTGTTATGTGCTTCAATGTTCTGTGGGGCGGGGGTAGTTGGTGTTTTCTAGCTCTTTCTCTTGACATATATTTTTTTTCCTCTTTTTTTTCTCTAAAGGATATTTAAGATGAAAATATAGAAAATGTGGAAAAGAAATAATTTGAGATTCATAAGCAAACTGGTCGAGAATGTAGTACAAACTTTATTTGCATTTTTTTTTTTAATGTGAAAATATAATTTTGTTTTATATGTGAATATTTTTTTTATATCTGTAAATGTGTAACTTTAGTTGTGACCTTGTATGTAAATGTAAATGTTTACTTGCAAATTTATTTAGACCTATGTGAATTTTTGTTTGTTAGTTTGTATACAATGTTATAAATTATGTACAATTTTCTTTATGAGAGAAATGAATAAAAACCTATAAAAACAAAAATAACTACAGCACGGATGTTTGAAGTATATGAAAAGAGTTTTGTTTATATTACAGCTGGTTTGCATTACTAGTAGCTACTTACGCCCTATAATCTATACCATTATGCCTAACCGGTACCCGCTGGTCCACCATGTTCCCGTTTTTCTTATTTTAATTGAGAGCTGATTTGATGAGATTCCCACCTGCCAGCGCTGAGAGGTCTAATCCCTCCTGGCCAAAATAGTGCAAATTGGCTTTCAGAGATAAATGATTTCAATTAAACCCTTTGGAAACTTTTTGTTAATTCCTAATTCAAGGTATTCATTATTGTTTTGATGTAATGGTGTGATTAAAATATATTTCTGTTGTCTAGCTGCAAAGAGAATAAATGGCAAAACAGATAATGCGTTACTTAAATCGTTTACATACAAAAGAAAAAGAAGTGCTCCCACAATGGAGTCCTGAGGGACACCACATCTGAGCGGTAAAAGACTGGACGCAGTACCATTGAATGAAATATATTGTTATCTGTTCGAAAGTAATATTTTAACGAAACTAGTATTGTTTTGATTTAACATTTTGTTTGTATTACACAAATCATATCAACTACTAATTGTTCAATAATTGTTGATATAAATATGTACTACAAAGTATAGATATTGGGCGATTATAGCTTTTTTCATGTGGATTGCGCTTTTATAAAAAGGAATTACTTTCTCTACTTAAAAGAGATCTGGACATACTCCTGTTGAAAACGATTACCTTAATACATGTTTACGAACTAGTGGGGATATAATGAAGTATATTACTTGTTTAAGAAGCGAAGTGTTAATCCAAACATGACCCTGTCATCTACTGGAGTTGGTGATTTTGTAAATAGTTAATTTTGTTGAGTTTTTTTGGCTAAGGAGTAAAGATTTGTCAAAAGAACATGGAAGGAAATATGTAAAATCAACCGTTGTAGTATCAATTTATTTTGCTAGTTGTAGGCCATTTTTTACTAAAGAATGAATTGAACGTAGACAATTTGTAGACAGTATTATTTGAATTGAGTATCTCTTTACCATTTAGCATCAAATTATTTGTGGGTAGAGGTGCAGTTTTCTTTCCCATGGCCTCAGTGATAACACACCACGTTGATCGAACATTGGAGCTAACTTGACTTAATTGTTCAGAGTACTACAACTTTCGAGTATATCGAATTATATTTGTCAATTATTGCGATATTTGTTTGGTAATTTGTGCTGGTTAAGTATCTTGGGTTTTGCATACATGTAGTTATATGACTGTAAAGGTAGTTTATTGTGCTGATTGATTTCTTAATTCCTTAGTTTAGTTTTAAATGTTCGAGCTGCGTTTTCCTTTGACATGAATTAATTTTATTGTTCGATTGAAATGCTCGTTTGCAATATTCATTTTAGGTTCATGCAAAACATTTGTCCATTCTCCTTCTAATAATCTTTTTTTTTTTAATGACACAGTGTTATTAGTAGTCTTTTTTTCTAAAGGGAAACCTTCGAGTTTGTTCAGGATAACTAAAGTAAACTGGGATATCTCAAATATTGGGAGGTGGTCATTGCAAATGGCCAGTTTGCAAGTGCTGATGTTGATATCAGCAATGTTGATACTAGTAAGATCATCAAAATGTGAAGAAGAAAAAAAAAAAAAAAAACTGATTATTAAAGTAAAAGTAATTTTGAAAATATTCTGGTTTTATTTGTTATTATTCATAAAAACTTTAACAACAGTATGCGAGTGTAAACACATATTATTTCAGATAAAGTAATGACATATTATTGGAAATAGATTAAAACAATTTCTTTTAAAGAGACTTGATGTACAATTTATTTAAAGTGATTAAGTGGCGAATGTCACCCAGAATGATACTATACAACATTGCATGCAATCTATGAACAAACAAATTCAGAATTTCCAAAGTAATGTTATATTCACAGGGTCCGCAATATAATGGCACGAGGGAAATTACAAATTTGGAGATGACTATATGCTAAAGTGAACAATGATGCATGCTATATTCATAATATGAAATTGAGGGTAATCGCAATCAAGAGTTGACAAAAGACTCAGCTCCGTCACGTAGACGATCAGCCATGCATCAAGTCTTTCGGCTTCTTTGTGCATGGCTTATCGTCAACGAAACGGAGTTGAGTCTTTTGTCAATTCTGTTTTATGCTAGGTAGGCAGCCAGTGAAAAAAGGTTCGTTTATTAAAATTGCGGAAATGCAAGCATTACTTTACTCAAACAGAAATTGTTGTTCCTGGCTCATTTTTCCTGATTGAGGTGTTAAAGGGCAGAAAAAGAATTCTTCTAGAATTCGATTTGCTCTTTGAAATTCAGATACCGCCCGCCATATGACTTGTGGGTACCCTCTCAGGAGGATATTAGCTTAAATATATGTGTGATTTATTAATTATGATTGTGATAAGTTATGATAAATATCGATAACTCTTACTTTAGTTGTTTTTCTTTCTGAGACGTACTGAATATGGTAGTGTCCTGCCAGAATCATTCCTGTTTCAGTTATGCGCACTGTGCATTTCTAATTTTTCCAGCATAACAATCACATTACATTTATTTTAGTTTAGATGCATATCACATATACATGTATAATATTGATTCACTGTGAAGCTAAAATACTGCTAAACATAATTGGCTATGCTGTTTTACACTCAATCTGAGCAAACAGTGTTATGGTTGGTGGAGGACATAGTTTCTCATTTCAGGTATGTCAAAAAAAATGCCCAAACCCTGGAATGACCAATTTGTAACAGATATTTCATTGATTTGCATACAGTATTGTCTTGGAGCCTTAAGTACATTAAAACAATATGGATGGATAAACAATACTGGATGATCGAAGCCTATGAAGTCGATACCTGAGAGATCGTCCTCTATGGGTGAAGCCATCATGACTATGTCAAAGACCTCACTCTTGTTACCGCCCTCTATAGACCACAGACAAGGTACGGTTGCAGCTAGGGACACCATGCCTTGGGATGATGTTCAAATTTAAAGTGTGTGAACATTTTTTCTTGTTTAGGTCACTCATACAAACATTAACACTTATGTTGAGATTATATTTGTCAGGTTACATACACATATCGCCTCATTGTTTAATGTTGCCCAATTTTTGTTCATGCCTTCTTAAATGTACACATATCAAGATACTTTCCAAGATCTATAATGATAACCAAAGTATTAGAAAAATACAAATCATTCAAATTGTACATCAACCATTTTGTTAAACTAAATTATATGTGCTTTTATCAACGGATGTTATTATAATCAATGTAAAAAATGCTAAAGAGAGAAGACTCTACTGATCATAAACTGTTGATATCATTGGAATAAACCCAATACGTTAACTTGACATCTGTGAAGAATTTCCTCTAACCTAAAGACCTGAACCCGAGCAAATGTTTTGAGAACTGGGCACTATCAACCGAATCCATCGGAAATTGATTTTGATTTAAAATTTATTTAAGCACTTTTTTAAACACAATAATTGAATAAAAAAAGAACATATTAACGTGAGGTATACTACAATTATGCAAACAATAACTTCATGTCAACATGTGATTTACATATATGTACATATAATACAGAACTTGAATTCAATGTATTATCCTATCTATGGAAAAATTGTGGGAGACCATCATTCTAGTAACGCCTCGCTTATGATGGCAACCTCAAATGAAAAGTCTTAAGGTGAAGTTGAATTGAAATTAAGGACTAATCGAAAATCCGGCAGATGAAATTCGACCCCCCCCCCAATGCTACACCATGATAATCCACCGGAAAGGGGCACTTAATCACCCATACCTACACCCTGGAAGATGAAGATTTGTGTGAAGTTTCCAGCCAAGCATACTTGAATCTATGAACGACTTAGCTGGACGTCACACATTTAGTCATTGACGTCAAAAGCAGTGAGAACGCTTGGGTTCCTACGAAGAAACCTTGGAAAATGTACGTCTGAGATTAAGAAGCTAGCCTACACTTGACTGAAACGCCCGCAGATGAAATGTGCCGCTATTGTGTGAGATCCCTTCAAGCAGTTCTACATATATCTTTTGGAGAAGGTTAAGAGGAGATGCTATCCGCTTTGTGTGTGGAAACTACCAACGTGAAGCCAATGTCACCATCATGAGGATAAACATTGACCTCCCCACCCTCCAAGAAAAAATAATGTTCCATGAAATACTAAACATACAGATTGCCATACCCATACTGGACTTTCTCCAACAACGAGAAAGAGTGACCCGTGAACAATACCGCTTCATAAATGTCAGCTCCATGAACGTGGACTCATACAAAGGTTATTTAAAAGAACTCCCATGCAGGAATGAGCTACCTCGATCAACAAACAATCGAACAGTTAATCATCCGTAGAGCAGTTCCAGGTATAAAGCCTAACACAACAAAGAGAGTGTCTTTTTTCTTTGCACAAATAGCACATGTTCATTAACTACTCATGATAGCACAGAGCATGACGTCCACTGCCGGAAACACTTCACAACCAAACCTCATCCAGATGCTGAAGAGGCTAATTTGATGAGAAATATCATAGAAGTAGAAGTATTAGTACTCTAGCGCGCTATAGCGCGCTTGTTGAGATATACTGTATGGGTATATTGTATAATGTGCGCACGCACACATACATATTGTCACGTCACGGGTGGTTGGATCTTGTCGACCAATGTTCTTATCTTTACCCAGGGGGCACAGCAGGTTCTTGAGACATGGAATGATGTAAAAGGTTATTGGGTATCAACGTGTTCAGAGGACATGATTTGCATAATGATTTTGAGTCGAAAATGTGATTTCTTACCATTTTTCCCAAAAATATGAATTGCGCCAAAATACATATTTCTCCATATTTACTCAAGTATGATGCTAACTGACTTGAAACTTGCTGAATAACTGCTTCGAAACATGGTTAATATCAGTCTATCAGTCGACATTTATAAATCAATGAATTCTCGTGAAATAAGCCATTGGTCATTGAATGTGTTCCAACATTTTCTTGGCTCTTGCATGTAAAGTTCGAATAGGTGGCCAAGGCATATTTAACAGCCTACACATAAATAACCGTCTAATAAAATCTTATTGGGATAAAATAAAAATAAAACTACAGCCTGAAAAGTGGTCAGTGGAGCGCCAAACAACCGTCGGCATCAGAGACTGAATATTTCGGTATACCCCTGGTCAAAGGCTTAGATGACCCGCTTCATATGAAAAGTGGCTCATAATCCAATGCATGAGCAAGCAATGTTTAATTCTGATATAATGACGTTAATTGTATCCCAAATGAGGGTCTGCCTCCCAAGTTCAAATAGGCTACCAGAAATCCTGACAAAAGTCTCCGACAAATAGGAGATATTTTCCCATACTTTAACTGACTCTTAATGTTTATTATCCGTAAATATCCCAGTTAGTACAGTGTCTATAATCTCGTTCCATTTTCTATAATGATTCAAATGCTTTTAACATGGAAAAGTATCAGCATCGTTAAGTATCTAAGAAGAAAAGTCAATTAATTATCATCCATCTTTGAATTATTGATTTTGAATAGAACCAGTATAATATGTGTAAAGATTCAAAGATCATCTCAACCGTGTTACATTGAATTATAATAAAACAACAACAATTAAATCACCTCCCCCAATATGTTTAAAACCGACTAGGTTTCAATGATTCTCTATTTATTATCTTATTGATTATACTATAATAAAAATAAGTATTCTCGTAATAGATTAGTGCTTGACCAGTTGAGGGTCCTTAGTTAAGTGAATACATTTTTTTTTTGTAAACAAAATTAATTTAGGAAATTATGGTAGTTTCAAGCACTTTCCCTACACAGGCTCTAGAAATTGGCAGTTCGAGCAATAGTGTTTGAGATGAATACGAAAATAATAGTAATACTAACTTCTGGATTGATGGAGTAATAGCCATAAAACAATGTTTCTTCATAGGCCTATTATCATATATATTTGATCGTCAAACTTGGGGCTTGTAAATACCAGAGGTCTTCTAAGGTTTTTAAGCAAGCAGTTCTTTTTTTTTCTTCAAAATATTTATTGAAAACAAATCTCATTCATATGATAACAGTACATGATAATAATGATAGTAATAATAACATGTTCATTTAGACAAAAAATATGTATAATAAAAATATAGTGTAGTTGTTAACTCATCAGCAATACAAAAGAAGTTCACAAAATATCTGCCATTTCTTATTGTGAAGATCGAGACGATTTTTCTTGAAAGCAATTATGCGTTCCATATTTTCTAAATGTTTGAGAGCTCGTTGAAAAGAAGGAAATAGTGGAATAACGTTTTGCATTTTACAAGTGAAATAAAGTATTTTGCAAAAATAATAACTGTATTGACGAAATAAAAATTATTGATTATAAGAGTACCAAAAAAATATTCTTCTTCTGTGAACGAAATATTGCGTATGTTCTCTTCTTTTAACCATGCACATATAACGTTCCAGAAAGATCGTTCTTTTTCACAATTTACAAATAAATGAGACAACGTCTGTTCATGATTTTCACAGAAAGTACACATTGAATAAGTACTTATACCTATCTAATAAAGAAAACTTTGTGTTGCAATTTTTCTATGAATAAGTTTAAATTTAAAATTTCTTATTTTGTTATCTATGGATGACGTGTAAATTAATGTAAAACGGGATTTCCAAATTATTGAATCATTTAAATCATTTTGTAGATCCCTTTGCCATTTATCCTGGTGATTTGTTTCTGAGATATTTGCTGAAAATTTGTTTAAGAAAATATTGTACGTAAGTTTTGATGTCTTTTTAGGTTTCCGGAATTCGTTCAATAAATTAAAATAAAAGCAAGCAGTTCTTTCGCCATTGTATTCTTGGTTTGCCTGTAGATTCATAGCTGGGAAAATATCGTCGGGTATTGTGTGAAAAGCACATGTTTCAACGTTAAAATCCCAGATACTAAAAGAAATCCATTTATCTTAGCAGCGTTTGGCATATCCTACTTCTAAATCAATAAGTACACAAATGTGTCAAACGCCATACATGCTTTGTTTCTTTTGGAGGGGTGCCATATAATATATATTCAACCATTTCTTATATATCGAAATATAGGGATGGCTAAATATTATATATCAAATGTTTCTATTAAAATGTCATACACCATACTATTTTAAGTATATGTGGTCGACATAAAGTTCATATCCAGTTTAGGTCATGTGATTGCATTGTGACAGAAACATTGTGGAATCGATCAGAACAGGTTGATCATCTAGCATGTAAGTATTGGTGTGTACTGCAGGGTTCTGAAATCATCAAAATAATTTAAAAACATTGACCCAGTCTTGGTTAAGTTACAAGCTTTGTACACACAAAGATGTATATGGGACTATGCAATATCCAGGCCGGACAGATAATTTACCAAATATATCATTTAGACGGTTCCCGACAAAATTTGAATCATCACGTATTGGACAAAACTTATTAGGCCACTTGTCTGGTAGACGCCGATCGACTAAAACGAGACTAATCGCCGAAACCCGAGTGGACGAGAGAGCGAGAAGCGCTTCCATTCGTCACTCGGTCGCGCGTTCACCCGGGGTATCTAGACTCATCTCAGCCGCTTAGCCAGAGTCACGAGGCCTTGTCAAAGGCTATGATTGCCGTGGATACCGAGCCAAATTTTGAAACTGTCAGAAAAATCGTCTCGGCAGTCACTGTGCGGATGAGAAACCTAGTAGGCCTTAGTAAAACGAGGTAAACGCAACAAAACGTGACAATACGCACAGTAGGCCGTAACAAAACTCGGAGGCGTACCGTAGTGGGACGGGAAGCCTGTTTATTACCCGGCATCTCATGGTCCTTTCATGTTTCGTCACGTTCTGCACGTTTTTTTTCACGGTTTTCCCGGCAAGATAGGGTACAGTATTGCTTGGAATACTTTGTCACGCGTGACTGCATGCGTTATCCCATATACCTAGGTGTGACTTGCTGGTAATGTGTCTACTTTATTTCATGAAATGATGTATATATGGTGTCCATTACGTCGCGTTCAATCACGGCGCGCCATGTCTGAGAGGGAGTATATAAAAGCCTTCATGCGAGTCTGAGCAATTGACGACACATTACTGCATCTACAATACGAAGAGTAAAGACAAATTAGCATTCAAAAAAGAAGGCCAAGCTATGCCACTGAAGAAGACAAGACGTACGACGCCACCCCCCCCCCTCAACACCTCCTGTCCTGCACCACCACCACTAGTAGAGAGGCAGGAGTAACCTGAAGATCTTCGCCGTTCACCAGGGCCAGATGATGAGGAGTGTGCTGCAGCTGCTGAGCCGTTCCCTGAACTGGAACCTTAACCTGAGAATGAGGAGGCTGAAGAAGATGCATCTGCTAGGAGCGCTGAGCGGAACGTTGGGTCTTGTGTCTCGATGGCTGGTGTTACTCTTCCCAGAATCTCGTCAAAGAACTCTGAAGGCATCCTCTGCTAGTTTTGGAAGGCGTTGACATCTTTGGTGGGGAGCTCGAGTGAGAAATGATGAGTAAGTAGTGGCCCAATTGCTGCCTTTTGTCTTCCTATAACCCTTTTGGCGCAACCACACCGACCTTGGCCTTCTCATCCGCCTTCTTCCTGCTTGCTTCCCTCTGGCCTTCCCTCTCTGCAACTGCTGCTTGCCTTCTTTCTTGCTGACGCAAAGAATGGATGAATGCACCCAGCAAACATGTACACAATAAATCTACTTCATCTTTGGCATTTATGATGTTGTCTCGTCAAAATCCCAGGAAACGATGATGGCTATGTTGTTGTTGTAGGTAATTGTTTAATGGCGTTCATTCAATATTGAATATATACGCCATGGCTATGGCTTGGGAGGTCTTCTTTTTATACCGTGGACACAAACTTGCTCCAAAGCTGCCCGGCGTCCACGTTGCAGCTTTAGAAAGCCTTGACAGAACGTTAGAAACTTGAGGGACCCCATCAAAATGTGACGGGCCTAGAGGGAACGTTCTGGCATCCGTGGTAGACCGCGGGTCGAACCGTAGTGCGCATTGAAGCCTCAGGGATAGTGTGATAGATTGTGAGAAAACTTGGCAAGACCTAACAATATTTGTATACAGAGAAAAAATTGCCAAGATCACACGGCGCACTACGTTTCGGGCAAACGGGGCTGCCGTGGCCGCCGGAAACATAGTGTAAACGTAGCACAATAACGGGTAGATGTGAGATGTAAACATTTCACATCTTCCTGTTAATACCTATTTTTCAGTCAAATTATTAAAAAAATGCTTTGGAGTGATCAGATCTGCGTGCTAAATAAAGTGTTATTCAAAGAAGAAAAAGAAATGGAAATAGAAGTGAAAGATAGAACGAGAGGTTAGGATGGAGACAACAAAAGAACACGAGAGATGAAATGTCCATGGTTAGTTAATTATACGATCAATAAATATTACAGGGAGGCATGCAAATTCTATCGCACGCTGGCCCTGGCGCGCTTGTTGAGAAATACACTTGTACTGTACCCTAATATATCTGCTCACGCGCACATTCATTTTCAACGTCACGGGCATAGAACTGGTATTTTCTAGTTCTGTTGTTATGAGTGGTGAATGTTGTTGACCATTTTGTTTTTCTTTGCAGACTAGATTCGATTGTACTTGGTTCGTTATGTTCTTCAGAATCCAGGACTGATTTTTATCGTAAGTTTTGATTATTTGCTAGACAACTTTACATTCATAAAATTTAAAGCATTCTCGTAAAATATGACATTGGTCATTGGATGTGCCCAAACACGTTCTTTGCTCTTTGCATGTAAAATCTGAAGTGGTGGCCATGGCATATTTCCCAGCCTACACAGAAATAAAATTTTATTGGGAATTCTTTAATAAAACAAAAGCCTGAAAGGTGATTAGTAGAGCCAGTCGTAGTCTCTGCAGAACAACCTCCGACTTCAGAGAATTAAGATTTTGGTCAACTTCAAGCCCCAGGCCAAGATGAATCACTGGGAAGATAGTCAAAGTGAATGAAAAATTACTCATATTTCACGAGGATGCGATGTTAAATTATAGAGATATCATGATGTTACATTGTACTTGTACCAACTTACATGTCGTGGGTAAATATAGTTCCCTAGATAATTTAATTTCCAACTAGATCTTACATTAAGTAAACTGCGTTCTTCAGTAGAGACCAGGCGCAAGGTCGATCAGGAGACTCTCCTGGCTATTTGAGAGACAGTCTCCCATATTAGAGTCTTGCATACAAAAGAACTAAAGAATCAATATCAACAACAAGGCAATTTTCCCTCCAAAATCTTTGCCTCTCTTAGCTCAGAAAGCCCATGCTTTTGTTTATGGATCTAAACGATAACAAAATGTTATGAAAACAAACGTAGATGGTAACATTTTGAAATGGACAGTCAAAAGGAATACACTTTCAAGAGGAATGTGCTTATCGTATTGATTTGAGCCAAGGGTATCCCTTTGCAGGAAATGTAATAAAGGAAATTGGTATGAAAGATAGGAGATTTTCTCCCGAGTCCGACATTATGAACAGTCTCTTATTAATAGAATACATTCTTCAATATTTCTACAGTGCGCCTGTACTACTCATAAAAACATGAAAAGAACAAGATTAGCATTTTATTGTACTCGGGGATGTTAGGGTCTTAATTATACTCCAATCTAGATTATAGTTCAAACGTAAAAAACTTATTATAAATTCTGATGTTCTGTAACTTCTGTACATAAATAATTCATGACTTTACAGTTATGGAAATTGAGAAGAAAAACAAGCGACTAAATGATGGAAAGTTATGGTAACTGAGTATAGGTGTGGGTGATGTGTTGATATAGCTAATTGCGTAACTAGACGGTACGTGCCCTTCCCCACACACAATCAATAATAATGATGCATACCAAATTAAATACCAAAAAACACGTGAGAGCGAAGGGAAATATAAAAACAAAGGTAAATGCACGTTAAATAATATATATGATAATAGAAGATATCCTCAAAAATGTTCTTCTAAGATTTTGTGACTACACCTCTCAGAGATTATAATAAAGAAAAGTCACATTTTGTTTTGATATCGGGTATTTAACCTGTAAACCGAAACTGGCTCTCGATGATTATTTTGTGCTACTATTCCTGTTATGATGCATTTAATCTCGTTATATTTACTATAACTATTCATATGCTTTTTAACATGTTAAGACATCAGTATCGATAAGTGTCTTAGAAACAAAATACATTTGATTATCTCTCTTCTTTAACTAGTCATTGATGTCGAATAGGACAAGTATAATGGGCAAACAGATTTAAAGATCATCTCAATTCTGGTACATTGAGATTTAATTAGTACTTTACAACTCAAAACAACCTCCCAAAACTGCTTGAAACCAAATATATATTTCATTGAGCCTCTATTCACTATCTTATTCTTTATTTTATAATTGAAATAAGCATTCTCTTAAAAGAACACTGCTTGACAAATTTGGGGTCTTTGGTTGAATGAATCATTTTTTTCTCCAACAAACAAGGTAAAATATGATGGTAGTTTTAAGCTCTAGGCTTATATACACGCTCAAAATAAGAGCAATGATAATAATAATAATAACAGTTAAACTAGCTTCTAGGTTGGTGATGTAACAGCCATAAAACAGAATATATTGATAATACTACTACTAATAATAAAAGTAATAGTAATGATAATAATAGGCTTTTCTATAACGCCGTCTATCTTTACATTTTATTCCGAGGAGCATTTATTATTACCCCTGCTTTAGCCTAGCTGCCATTAAAGCGCTCAAGCATTTTAAGGAATTATTTCTTACCAGGGTCCTATTTACTTCACCTGGATCGAATGTGGCAAATGAAGATTAATGCCTTGCCAAAATACATTAGTGCCATGTCGGGGATCGAGCCAGTATGACCTTTGAATTTCAAGTCAAGTGATTATTACCACTCGACTATACGACACTTCTACTGATAAATTTGATAGTCAAGTTTGGGTCTTGGAAATGCCAGAGGCATAGTTAAAGGTAAAGACCAGTTATGGTCATGCGATTGCATTGTGGAAGAAACGTGGAATCGATCAGAAAAGGTTGATAATCTAGCATCTAGCATCT
>BEXV01005025.1:8407-20735 GCA_003118195.1 Hemicentrotus pulcherrimus | reverse complement strand
AGTCTAATGAAATTATATGGTAGTAGATGCACCAGAAGCTGGCTTTTACAACTCATAGATGCTGCAGGTAAGAATAGCACATGGTATCAAGCTCTCCATGTGAGGTTGTTTTTGGAAATTGTATTTAAATGTCATATATGACGGTTAAGTATTACAGCATACTCTGTACATGTTATGGAGCAAGCTCGGGGATCTAATCTCCTAAAGACTAAATCATTACTTTTAAGGAAGGATAGCCTTTTTTAGTATTTCACACTCTCACCCACTTAAGATTTTCATACACTCATGCATTTTTGTTGATTTAAACTTTAATCTCTTGAATTGTGGAAAAGGTCACACAAACCTTTAGGGTTTTAATTTCTTATATCTGGTGGTGTTAATAAGATGTCTTTAATCAATACAAAATATATTCAAGATTTATATTTTTTGTATCCATCTTTTACAAACATGTACATTAATGTACCGGTACATCAAATTCTTGAATATATGACAGCAACAAAATATGATGTGCCAGTGCCGAGTGTGCCCTTTGTTTCAAACAAGTTTAAATACAAGTTTTTAAGTTGAAGTTCATCTTCTTCATTAATTATTAATTTGAAAACATTTAGCAATGTTGAATGGAATGGATGAAAGAAATGAGAAAAGAATCATGACTGCAAATGATAGATGGGTATATGGAATAAAAACTGGTAATATACATGTAGTGTGTATGAATGTAATTTAATTTGTTTTCTTTATTAAAGTAATATTTGTATAGATTTACCTCATAAATTAACACAGAGGATATTAAGTGAGGGTCAGATGATCTAAATGGGTTCTAAAACACTTTAACTGTCACTGATTTTAAGTTTAAAATGTTCAAATTTAACAAATTTTGACAAAAATTCTTAATTTCATTGCATCATCCCATAGGGAAAAGTTGTCCCGTACGTCACATGTCCCGTACGTCACATACACACATTTATGTTTTGGTATATATTCATATTCATATTCATATTCATATTCATATTTATTGTCCAATGATTGGAAATTTGTTTCATTTGCATGTCGGTACAAGATTACACATTATAAACAGCAATAAGATACAGATGGGTACAGAGTAGAACATTTAACTTGGACATAGGTAACAACAAATTCGATAGTTCAACGGAAGGTCAGAAAATATGTTAATAGTTGTGATTAATGCTTGATTCCATAATCATTACCATAAATCTCATAACTTAATAAATTCAGAGAAATTTTACAGTGAACTTATTTTTGAAAAAGTCCGAAATTCTCTGGTTCCGTACGTCACGCAGCACATTAATTACATTAAGAATTAATTAATGAATTGGTCAGAACTAAAACTTTCCACAAATGAACTAGCCCATAAAAGCCACAGACTCATACCAAAAGATAGCCATATAAATAATTTCATCCATTGTTATTTCTTGTTTAAAGTCTCTGAATGTCCCGTANCCAACCCAATTGAAACTAGCTGTAACCAAACGCATTTTTACCAAACCACGGCACTTAACACAACAGTTGGTTATTTTTTTAGGTTTAATTAGTAAAAGTTTTACCAGTGTTTTTAGAGTGTAGGGGTTCTGAACTTCCTGGGAAGATAACTGCCAGAAGGAGGCTCAAACCATATCTTCAAGTATTGAGGACCAAACTTGAAGATATGGTTTGAGCCTTGCTTCATTCTCTTCATCTTTTATTTCCTCATGCTGTACATACATGTAGCGACTTTTCCAGCTCCTTAACTGCAATCAAAATCTGATTTATTATTCTGGCCCTGATTTTCACACGCTGCCTTTTTTTTTCTTCATAGTTTGGTAACATTACAATCGTCTCATTGCTCCCCTACTGCCTTTAAATTCAAGAGGTTATTATGAGATTTTTTCTCTTCTTTGTTAAACGCAAATTATTCAAGCTTGCCATGGAAAACCAGTGCTTTATAATGCTTTGTCAATGAATAAAATCTGCTTCAATCCTCTCTATGTTATCTTCACAATCATGCCATTTAGAGCTTTGAAAAGGCATCAATTGTACAGGTTCAAGTGTTGTTCCTTTGGCACATTTGATAAGCCAGAGAATCTTGATTACCTTTAGCATGGTAGCAACCACTTTCGAAAAAAATCAACCTTCATTGTGAATGGCAATTTTTTTACCCTTGTGCCTCATTTATTTAGCTTTGGAAAATCTCATTTAGTTATCTGATACACTAGTACAGAGAAAGAGAGTGAGAGAGAAAGAAAGAGAGGGAAGAGAGAGAGGGAGAGAGAGGGGGAGGAAAGAGAAGAGAGAAGGAGGGAGGGAGGGATGAAGAGAGAGAGGGTGAGGGGGGGGGACATTGGGAAAGAAATAGAGAGACGGATAGAGAGAGACAGAGAGAGAGAGAGAGAGAGAGAGAGAGAGAGAAACTTATATGTTACTCTACTTACAATTCCAGGAATCTTGAAAATCCAGATTTGAGCTTTTTTGAACAAAAGGATTTTCACATAAGTGTAAAAACAGTGGTTATTCTTATTTGACAGAGTTATTTAGTTATCATTTTTTTCCTAATTGTAGACACCCCCCTCCCCCTCCAAGGAAAAAAAAGGGGCGTCAGGACTCAAGCAAATTGACATTGATTCCTGCAGCGTGTCCACACACAAAACAATTTATCGCAAAACTCTATAACGAAACGTTGTATAAAGAATCATTGTATAAATTCCAGGATGTCCACACACAGAAGAAAGTAATCCTGAAACTCTACAGCGAAATGTTGTATAGGTGCGCAGTTTGCTTCTGCGGTCATGAAATGGAAGCAGAGATGAGAGGTCAGGTCTCCTTTCGCGCGAGGTCATGTTAAGCCCTGCCCAGATAGTTACACTAGTTACACTAGTTACGTCCACACACAGCCCCTTCTGTGATTAGGCGTGATTAGGTGTGATTCTTTATTGAGTTCTAGTTCGAAACGATGCCCAAACCCACGTTTCGTTAGACATAGTTTCATTATACAACGTATCGTAAGTAAGCGTCCACACACACAATTTCATCATATAATATCGTGAAACGGTATAACTATCGCGAAACAGTATAGCTAATCATGCCTAATCACGGAAAATGTTGTGTGTGGACAGGGGGTAAGTTTGATCTAGATTTTTTTTTACATGATGCAGACAGGCCTGAATGCAGAGGGAGGGTCTGTAGCATTGGATATTTGAGATTTTTCTAAGATGGCTGTTCTTAGTGAAAAAAATACTTTAGAAACATTAAAAGGGAAGTACAACCCAATATTACATATAACTTATGATGATATTTAAGAAGATACAGTGTTAAGTGAAAAGAAGAAGAAAATCTGATGAGATAAGAAAGTCAATAAAGGTTAAGGAAGTTAGGATTTTTAAAGGTAAAGACCAGTATTGGAAACGCCCCAATTTCAAAAAATGAAATGGAAGCTCTTATTACCAATCATGTGAAAGAATCATGTTTTGACTAATACATGATGATACAAATAGGTGGGAAACCGCCTACTAAGTGATATATATTTGGTAAATTAGTTTATCTATGGTCTGTGAGAGATACACGCACGTGTCGCACACGTGTACA
The DNA here is from genome assembly GCA_003118195.1 of Hemicentrotus pulcherrimus. NCBI lineage: Eukaryota > Metazoa > Echinodermata > Echinoidea > Camarodonta > Strongylocentrotidae > Hemicentrotus > Hemicentrotus pulcherrimus. The sequence continues at coordinate 17,159 of BEXV01005025.1, read as the reverse complement.
GCTATACAGTGCTTGTAACTTTACGAAGACAGGGCCAAATTTCTTATCATTTTGATGATTCCAGAACCTCGCAGTACACACCACACCAATACTTATACATGTATGCTAGATGATCAATCTTTTCTGATAGATTCCACAACGTTTCTTTCACAATGCAATCTCATGACCATAACTGGTCTTTACCTCTAAACATGATCTCATCAACTTTGATTGGGCATGTAATCCAATCTTTAGGGGAAATACTGTTGCCAGTTTGTGTTTACTTGATTGCACCTTCAAAAATTCATAATTTTCCTATTTTTAACTGGGTTGGCATATTTCCCGCTTCGGAGGCTTATTCCCCGGACTCCGGGAAATGAGCAGTATTTACTGGTATTTACCGGGAAATAACAGGAAATACATTTTTCCACTCACTTATTCAAGGGGGTTGTCCAATTTTGAACATAATAACAGTGGCAGTGAGTATGGTTGCTCTGGTGTGTCCTATTTGTGTGCGTGGTTGACTTGTTCGTGTGTCGCTGTGTCTGTTATTATGAAATGCTGGAAAAAAATACAGGAAAAAGATCCAAAATCAGTTGCTAATTACCATATTTATGAGAAGTGTTGTGGTCGAGTGGTTTAAAGAGAAGGTTGAGTTGTGGGAAGAGGTGAAAAATAATTTGTGAACTTTATTATTTTTCATTATGCAAGTGTGGAAGAACATCAGACAAGACATGTTCCCTAAAAAGCATGGCTCTTCAAATGCCTTCATATTCTAAATATGTCATGTTTATCGTAAAACTCGGGGGGGGGGATTTTTTCGCCACGTGTTCGTGTAGTCCCATATACATCTTTCTGTGTACAGTGTTTGTAACTTTACCAAATTTCTTATCATTTTGATGATTCCAGAACCTTGCAATACACGCAAATTCTTATATGCTAGATGATCAACCTTTTCTGGTCGATTCCACACCGTTTCTTTCACAAAGCAATCGCATGACCAGAACTCAACTTCATCTTTAAGGCACTTTACTGGAGATGCGAAGGTCAATGGTTTGAATCCTGACACGGCACTAATATCTAATATCCTTTGGCAAGATATAAAAGGGATAGTTGAGTTCCGTTGAAAAAACAAAATTATGCCTTTTACTTCTTATTTCAGCCAATGTCGATGTTGGCATTTTTGTGTTGCTTATAATACCCACAATTAGTCGGCTCATGTATTGTTATTTTTGAATAAATATTTAATTAACGGTCACCATTTTTTTTAAAAAGTGGAGCTGAATTGGTATGATCGTATTGACTAAATTTCACACATTTTGGGGTCTAAAATTACCTTCATAGGAATTTTAGGTTCTAAAAGGGTACTATAAATGTCATAGATAAGAATAAGAGCAATAACCATGTACTTTGAAGGCATTTGCAGTCTGAAAACAGAACTCAACTATCCTGCACTAACCTGCACTTGCTACCATCCACCCAGGTGTTAAATGGGTACCCGGTAAGATGTGACCGCCATTGTTGTTCAAATAGTTTTTTAGCGTCAAGTAACGCCTGGCTGGAATCCTCCCCAGGGTGTGGAGATTGTGCGCACAGTGTGTGCGGGCAAGCACAGAATCCAATGACCAGGGTAGTAGTTTATTTGTTAAGCGCTTAAAGACATTTTTGATGAGCACTATATAAAAGCTAAATATTATTATTATTATTATTAAAAAACATAATTGAGCTTGTGTAATTATTTTGGCTATAAAAAGACCTTTTTTTTGTCTGTTAACATTCATCAAAAGTTCAAAACCAGCAACCACTAGTACACATGTATACAAAATCAATACACTATTGTTACAAAAAACCCTTGCATACAGTAGAATATAGATCATATTCTGAGCTTTATTCACAATTGAAAACAAAATTCATATAATGAGATGTATGCAAATAGTTTAACCCCTAGAGAAATGAATTTGAGTTTGTGTTTGTGTGTTGTACATGTACATGTACATGTATGTATGCGTTTTGAGTGTGTACATGTATGCAGTGTGGATTTTATAAATCTGTTTATGTGTGCTGCTAATTATTTCAGAACAATATCTGCAGTTGTTGAGGCTAAAAACAAGTAAAATTATTAATAAATAGAGAATTAAAATCATATTTCCTGTTTTGTACATATTTACTGGACGGTATTTACCGGTATTTACCGACGGTTATTACCGCCACCGGTTATTACTGCCACCGGTATTTATCGCCCAACCCTGATTTTTATTCGGCTATTGCTCAAACTTTCACTAATTTGTTTCTCTCATTTCCCCCACTTATTAAAACCAGCTTTTATCAGGCTGGACCTCCCCTTTAAAAGCGAGCTACTCTAAACGAACCAGAAATACCAAAGGAGCAGATATGTGGTAAAAGTTTGAACAGAATTAGACAAATTGGAAATTTATGAATTAAAAAATTGTATTCATTACCCATATGAGATTTGGGAATTGTGGGGAGGGGGAACCAATATTTAGAGGGAATGAGACAAAGCGGGACAAACGGAATGAGAGAAACTTACCACAAAATTAACTCTTTACATGCTATGCAAATAATGTCCCTGTGCCACTTTGAAATTTGAATTCAACATTATTCAACAGTTCCCAGTGCTAGATTAATTTTATATCAGTGTCAAAAAGGCTGTCGTGGAGCTCATCAACACCAGAAAGGTGTAATTTTTCATAGACATTGTGTTGCTCAAAGCAATCTTTCTGTCAATTGATGCCTATTGTTTTGTGCAAAATTGCATATTGGTAAACGGGTGACCATGCGGAGAGGCAGAGAAAGCAACCAAATAGTTAAAGATTATAGAGGCATGTATTCACAAAAATAAATGAGATGGGGGAGAATGAGAATATACTGTAACAATTGTAAACAAAAAAAGAGTCCTGTAAATTGAAACTGATTTGCTCATTCATCTTGCTGCCTTGTCAGAGGTGGTAACAATCATATTTTATTACAGTGATAAATTCTGATAGATGTCTTACATTTTTTATCTTTGTACTTTTCCCTGTTTAGTAAAAGCTTTATGATGTGTTGTACATTGTAAAGGCTACTCTCTCTAAGCAAGCAATTTTGTGTATTTGATCTGTGACTGATCTGTATTTGTGGAAGAAAAGAATATGAAGTTTGAATTTAAAGGGAAACACCAACTTCATGCATAGGTGTATATGGGTGCAAAATGAACTTTGAATTAGTCTATCTTTAGTTCTCCATTCTTAGACTAGGTCCAGGCCTATATCTAGACCTCAACATTAATTCTCTGTATACTGTCCAATCATGTCATCCTTTCAATACACCCACAAGTGATCGTGCTCTATTCATAATCATATTCTCATTTATCAGACTGGTCCCTTGTTGTTCACGTTCACCTTGACTGGCCTGGAACTCAAGTCCACATTGATATAGTTTCAGCGCTCCTCTTAGCTCCGTTCCGTCCTCTATCTCGCAATCTGACGCTATACACACGTACATCATCAATCAATGTACCGTACTCCGTAGGCCTACTGTAGTCTACACAAATCAAATGTCGACTGCTAATACATGTATAATGTCTTGAAAACTTTAATTTTGAAGCCTTTACTTTAACCACATTTCATGTTACTCACGTCAGGTCGATCACAATGCTATTATATACTGATGGCATCCATTCCAATTGTTGTCCAAACAAAACAAGATCAAAAAACAGAAATATGAAGTAGGGAGAAGAGGTTAAAATTCTGTCTTGTTTCCAAGGGTTACTGCCAGTGATCTTTCGCGCTTTTCCTCCCCTCTGACTTATTCAATTTCAAAACCGACAAGAGATGGCGCTCTTGCACTAGTTTGGCATCTACAGTGTACATGTCATACAAGGGATATACTGATTTACTTACCTATCAAAACTTTTGCCATATTCTATCAAGTCTTTTTACTAATTCTGCAGGTGAAGGTTGCTATCTTTTCAGCCAAAAAAATACACGGGGGCGGAGGGCGGATTCGCCCTGGAAACACCATAAACAGCCCCCGAAATAGGCTCAAAATCCGATTTCGGGGGCGACATCAAAAAGTGAAATGATCTCAAATCGCCCCCGTAACGATTTCGAGCAGCCGCGCGCTCTCTTCTAGCTTCGTATTCATTGTATGCATTTCTTGGTCCGGGCGACCCGCGCTGAATCTCCGTGTAAAATTGTATACACAAAAATCAGTCGCAAAAAAGATCGAACCATATTCCATACCTTACCTGGCTTACCATGTCGCACGCAAGTACGCCAAAACACGTACATTTTCGCAGTTGCGAGATCAAGACGGAGTGTAGGGATCGAGTTTTTGTCGGTCGATTTTGTTTTGGTAGATCAAATTATCTGAACCTAGACCATGTACCGCGAAACTGCAATCAATTTCCATCACGAATTCACGATTGCCGCTTTATAAAGTTTCCATAAGTAGAGGTATGAAATTAAAGCCTATTTTTTTAATATTCTCGCCATCTTTACGTAATTTTGATAATCATTTCTTCAAAGTAAAGAAAATCAGACAAAATCACCGTGACTGACACGCATGCAATACAGTGCATTGCCGTGTGTGTGAGTAGAGCTGGGCTGCAGTTCACTCGATCCAGGGAGCACCAACACAGGCACCGCAAGCGTCCGACGCCTGCGGCGCCGGTGTTGGAGCTCCTGGAGTTACGCTGTAGTTAGGCCTACTGAGCTCGAGTCTCACACTTTGAAATTGTTATCCGTTGGTTTGCATCATTATTGCCGCGATAGTTTTGTGAATAGATTTACGAAAACTGAACTTAGAATTAGTACAAGTATTACTAATGTCTATTGTCTACGATTTTAAACGACTGTCTGATTTTCTTGTGAAAATTTTACTTTGAAAAATGATTATCAAAAATTCATGGCCATAAATAACCACAATCTAGGGTCTGTTATGTTCCAGTTTTTGCATCAAATCAAAACTTAGTTATTGAACTAGAAAAAGGGGTTTCTTTTTTAATAGGCAATTATGAAGCAGGAAGCCCGAAACCTTAGCCTACTAAACAAATCTCAACAAACTGTAGGCCTATCCTTTTATGAATTAATGAAAAAGTAGTCCCAGAAAAAAGAGCCCCCGAAATGGAAAAAAGAGCCCCCGAAAGTTGAAAAAGTAGCCCCCGAAAATTTTCCAAAAATTCAAAATGGAGCCCCCGAAATGAAAAACTTATTTTTTTGCCTGTATCTTTTAGTTGGTAGATATAGTTGAAGGCATAATTTTGAAGGACTGTAAAATGAATGGATTGGTTATATGTAAGTGTGTATTAGTATAAAGCGTTCTTTTCACTGGATTATTTCTATAATTTACATTTTTGTCTTCATTAAGTTCTTTACCAAAGTGCTTATGAACTACATGTATGGGGATAATTAGTTCTGATATGAATATTTTGCTTCTCAAAACATGCTACACTGACATTTAAATGCATTAAGTTCCTGATCAACAAAGATTTCAGAATCAAATGAGCATGTTTTCCCCAGTGTACAGACTAGGTACATTTCTAAGACTGAACTTTGAGAGTGAAATAGCTAAATGACAGCTAAATTATCAAGCATATAATCAAGGTATTTTTCAGCTCCATCTTCTCTAGATATGGTTCTACAACTCTGCCATGAAAATTTATGATTTTCATTAATTGTGTATATTTGCCTTCTGAATGCATCTTTATCCAGCAGAACGCTTCTCTATTTATTATAACTGAGTTATTCAAATGCAGTGTCTGAATACGTGGCGGGATATGTACTCTAAAGTAACAGTGAATTTCCGTGTATTTTTTATGTTGCAGGTGAGGTTGTTCATATCACAGTGCTGACCGTGGGATACACCAATGTAGGTTCATCGAGCGGTCAGTATCAATGTTACCGCAGTGTACCAGATACAGACGCTTCACTATCATTTAATCGATCAGCACCCATAACAACAGACAGATCACCACCAGACGATGTAGGACATTCATTGCCAATCGTCAGACGGGTCATATTCCCTACAGGAGATGGATGGGATAATGATGGTTTCGGTCCTTTCTACTGTGAGGCTTCTAAATCTGATCGAGATGTTACAAGGGTTACTACATTTTTTCAACGAAATGATGGTAAGATTATTATTATAATATAAGTATAAGATTTCCTGGATTTTATTCAACAATGTATCCTATAGAAGCTTCCTGTAGTGAAGTAGTCAAAATGAAGTTCTGACAATGTGAGCATATTATATGTGAGGTCATGATGATGTCAATTTAAGGGAAAAAAGTATTGATATTAAAGGTTAAGTCCACTCCAAAAATAATTTGCTTTTAATAGATGCAGAAAAAACAAGAGAAACAGAGAAGAAAAAAAAATTTGAGTAAAATCAGATAACTAATAAGGAAGTTATGAATTTGTTTAAAAGTATGAAAAATTGTGGAACTTATAAAATTACTACACAAATTGCCAATATGGTTATCAGTTTGTGATGTCATTGCCACACTATTTGTCAATTGCTATATTTCTTGAAATTTGAAAATCATCAATATTTTTACTACCATTTACACTACTGGAATAACCTTTAAAAAACGTCATATTTTGATCAAACCGATTTTGTTTGTGAGTAGTGCGCATGTGTCACATGTCGGTGCTCTGCATGCGTTACCATGGAACTATTAGAGAGGAGAGTCGTGTGAGCGAGAATGGGTATTTTACAGAAGTTTGCATAATTTACACTGCAAAAATCTGTAAAATTTAGGCAGGCGTTAACAAAATGCCACACTCTAGAGCTGGATTTTTAAGTTTTCTTTTTCTTTGTGTTATGAGCGTAACACCGGAATATGAGAAAAATCAATTATTTTTGGTTGCAGTAATGTATATGAAGAGTTTCATTCCAAAAGGAGCTAAATCCACTTTGGGTACTTCTGAGTAAATTGCCTTTTTTCCATGGACCTTAATGTTATATTTGAAAGGTGTCACCCTGGACCAATAATATATGATAAGAAAAAATCTACCAGCTTTTCCTGATTTTTACTAAATTTTTGGATTTTTGGATTTTGTGGATTTAGCTCCTTTTGGAATGAAGCATAATATTGTACCTGGAAAATTTCATATTTTCTCAATAAAGTCACTGAAATTAATTCAAATTTAGCAGCAAACCTTTCCTTTTAAATAAAAATAGTGATATCACAACTAAAAAAAAAAAACCTTTTGAAAAGAAAGTTACCAACATATCACATTTTCATTCTGAAAGGAGCTAAATCCGTTTCATTCCAAAAGGAGCTACATTGTAAATCCATGTTTCATTCCAAAAGGAGCTAAATCCACAAAACATAAAAAAATTAGTAAAAATCAGAAAGAACGGGTAGATTTTTGTTCTCATATTTTATTGGTCCAGGGCAAAAACTTTAACATATTTAACAACATGAAGGTACATTGCTAAAGGGAAAGTGGAGAAATAAAAAAGGTGATTTTCTCAGAGTGGATTAAGCTCCTTTTGGAATGAAACCGATCTGGATTTAGCTCCTTTTGGAATGAAACATGAAATTGTACCTTAATTTTTTTCATGCTTCCTGGTGAAATTTTTGAATGTGATATAGTGCATTTTGTCCCCGTGTAGGAAATCATTATTTTAAGACAAATAACTCCATTTTGATAAAATATGGATTTAGCTCCTTTTGGAATCAAGCTCTTCATATGTACATTGTAGATACAGCTACTGAGGAAAAAAATGCAAAGAAGCATTTATACCACAAGACGGTTTACTGAGGTTGAGGAGCAAAAGTGATTCAATAAAATGGCTGTACTTATGATGCTTTGAGCAGTTTATGCTTGAGAATGGCTATTACAAAGGTTCGATACTAATGAGAATGAATCTGAGGATGCCAGAGTAGGATTCTTTTAAAGTGATCCAGTAACTTTGTTTCAGATTCTGAAACAAAATTCTGGATTTAGCTCATTATGCAATGATAATTATAAACCTTTAGGTCAGTCAGGAACCCCATGACTTTTACAAGCCAATCGCCTGTCTGATTATCAAGATATTTATGATTGGAATTAGAAATTTTGAAAACTGTTCGCCTGACGGTTTTCATAAGGTACAGTCTATAGGGGAAAACGAGTATGGTAAAACCGGTCATTCAAAGATCTTTACTTTTTTGAGGCACTTCTTGATCATTTTGAAGCGCAATTTTTTTAGGGCTTTGATATTACACCATAGCACAGACACTGATAACACGTAGGGCCATGTACAGTATTTCAGATTTCACATTGTTAAACGATCCCTTTAAGAAGCTTTTGTGTAAATAGCACAAAATGAAAAAAGATTTATTCCAATATGCAAGTGAATATTTTTAAACACATATTTCAATATACATGTACATGTATGCAAGCCTTATATACATGTATTGTTTCCTTTAGTGAGTAAATGGCTACAGTACACATATGCCATGTACATGTAGGTGCTACTAAAGTTAACATTTTAATTTTGTTAATATATTGTTATCATCCCTTTTAACAGCTAAATTCATATCAAGTGATGGATTGTTTACAAAGACAGTCAATGTGAATGACACTGGAGTGATGATCAGCATGACTAGTCGCTATAATCCTGATGTGAATGGCAATATGATTACTTGGATGAAAGATGGAAGTGAGGTTCTTACATCATTTGATGGGCAGACTCAGATCAGCTTCCCAAACCCAATCCAGACATCAGATCAAGGAATCTATGAGATCTACTATGATAACGAGAGGAATCAAAATAGAGGAGG
>BEXV01005024.1:0-20471 GCA_003118195.1 Hemicentrotus pulcherrimus | reverse complement strand
GAAAACAAGGAACAACATATTGGAACAGGCCACGATAAAGAGCACAGGCGCGCGGTTTTTGCCCAAATCGGAACAGGCCATGAAAATGCCGTCATAGAATCATTATTGAGAACTCCGCTCGTTCAATCGAATTTTAGCGACCGTGATTCTGCAGAATCATGATACAAAACGCATCTTTTTCATCGTTTCATGTTTGTGTTTTTAAACACGTTTATTTTAACGACCGACGAAAAAATCGCTTGAACGGAAATAATAATAATAATACATAACATTTATTAGGCGCTTAATACTGATGTTTCTAAAACTTAACGTCTTTAAATATCGTGATTCTAGGGTGAAAAAATGTCGATTAAACGCACCCTAAGTTATTTTTTATGGTACCCATGAAAGACCAGGGGATGTTTCAAAAAGATCCTAAGGCGAATTTATCTCTGAGTTGGACTTAAACATTATGGAGAGCCATTTGTAGCCTTAAAATAAAATATATTTAAAAGCAAAAAATAAGTTTTTTAAACTTTATAAATTCCACATCAAGAACACGATATATCTCCTTGAAAATACAAAAAATATGAATGATTTGAATCAACATTGTATGCCTTTTAAAAATAACTTTTATAAAATATTTTAAAAGATGCTAACGGCTTTCCATAATTGTTAAGTCCAACTTAGATATATAAGTTCAACACTATGCAAGTACAGCTGATAATGGGCTACCGCTATATAAACAGCCATATGTTTTCCTTTTTTATTTATTTCGTTCGGTACATTCTTTCGTCCTTAAAGTTTTTGTTTATTCAATTTAAGGCCATATCATTTGCTTATTTAAACTGTATATATATGTTTATAAGTTTTGCTATTTGTTCGTTTTTTTCTTTTTTTTGTATATCCTTTTTATATGACGGAAAAATAAACAGACAAAGAAACTTCCATTATTCATTTACCGATTGCGGATGCTTGATTCTCTGGCCAATATAATTATTTATCGTATGATAACGAGTGAATATATAAATGCAAGAAACGCGATGAGGCTCAGTGTTTAATCGCGTTGCTCGTTTCGAATTGATAATCTACAAATTAGTATTCATTGTTCAATTAACTGTTATATTTCAAGGGCAATTACCATTCGGTAACAAACTTCTGTGAAAGGTATTGATGTTGTTCATATTCATCGCATATTAATATTATTTTATACCATTTATGTTGCAATGTTAGTCTTTTGTTATTTATCTTGAAATCCCAATCTTATACCTAAATGCTAAGCTAAATACTAACCGGCAATGGGCCATGTCTTATAATCTCCTTTTTTATGCATAATGCGTAGGGATCACATGGTACAATCTCGTGGCATTAAAGGGATAGTTGATTTTTGTTTTCAGACCTCAAATGCCTTCAAATTGCATGGTTAATGCTCTTATTCTTATCTATGACATTTATAGTGCTCTTTTAGAACCTAAAATTGCTATGAAGGTAATTGTAGACTCCAAAATGTGTGAAACCAAGCGGGTAACTTCTTGGTGAAACTTAGCCAATACGATCATACCAGTTCAGCTCCACTTAAAAAAAAAAAAAATTAAAAAAAAATAAAACACGGTGACCTTCAATTAACTATTTAATAAAAAATAACAATACGTAAGCCGGCTAATTGTGGGTCATTATAAGCAACACGAAAATGCCAACAAGGAAGCCAACATCGGCATTGGCTGAAATACGACGTAAAATGCGTTATTTCGTTCCCAACGGTTTTTCAAATTTCTACAATATTTGTGGGGGAACAAAAGTATTAGAAATCGTTATACTTTAGCCGTCCCTAAACCGATTTTGATCAAAGATTAATTTGTCATTTAAAAATTATGTTCTTTCAAATTTGACACCCAGTTTTTCATTATCTCACCAATAAAAAATATTTTGTGTGTAGCGCCCTCTGCAACCTAACTCAACTATCCCTTTAATGCGATATTTGCTGACAATATATCAGCCTTAAGAATATAACACGGTCGCAAAGACTTCAAAGGTAGTTTCAGTAGCCTTGTGCGTTACCGATTGAAATGTGCGAACATGGGAATGGCATACTACATAATACGACCAATAATCCAATGGGCAATATACAAGGGTATGATGGTTTCTTCAAAGTCTTTACATTCATGTTTTAAGTCTTACAGTTAGAGATATAACTGATTTCTTTTTATTGCTTGCCCCATACTTGTCTCAACCCCACCCTCTTTTTCATCGATGCCACACAACCCAAAACACGTTCACACATATCAAGACGGCCACCTCCTTTCGCGAGGAGCTGTCCCGGATTCTCGGCTCGAAGGTCCTCCTTAACAGCCGCGATGTGGCCGCGAATGCCCACGATGGGATATGGGCGATCGGGTTCGGGCTTAACTCGTCTCGTGGGGGTAATAATATCCTGCACGATTACACGTACGATGACAGGAACACGACGAGGCTCTTCTACGATCATATCCTCGAATCACAGTTTTACGGTGTGTCGGTAAGTTATTTAAAGCCCGTCTGTACTAGTTTGGCCAGGGGGATTGGACCTCCCTGAAAGGTCACTGACAGGTTGTTATCTCATCAAATCAGCTTTCAATTAACATGAGAAAATGGAGATCATGGGGGACCAACAGGCACTGATTCGGCATTGTTTGCTATATAGAGGGCGCAAGAAGCTATAAGTAGTACAGTGGGGCTTAACCAAAGCCTCATTATCCTTCGTTCCCTATACGATTCTACGATTATTCTGAACATATCCTCCAATCATATTTTTACGGTGTGTCGGTGTGACAAGCTCTTTATTCACCCGAAGCCTTCATTATTCTTCATCCTATAAACTATCACGCCTACGATGACAGAAACACGACGGGGTCAACGGAGAAGTTTTTAAATAACAATTTAGATGATATACGAAAACAAATATGTTGTGAAGATTTAGTGAAAGTAATGTTGTATTGATGCCACCCTAAAGAAGATGTTTAGTCACACCCCCCCCCCCAATCGACTACCCCCAATCAGCATATTGTTATCGTTAGTTATAATTATATTATTTACATAACATTGTAAATAGCGCTTAGAGACTTCAGTGGTACGCGCCTTATCAGCACCGTTTTTATTATTATTATTATTATTATTATTATACATATATTTCATAATATGTTCATTTTGTTTCTGTAAAGAAAACTAATTGTTAATGAATTAAATTGAATTGTTATCGTTTTCGTTACCCGTATGCTGGGCCTTAGACCTAGGCTTTTACTTGATTTCTTTTTGTGCATCATTTTATAGAATACCTTCTATTTTTTCCGATGTTTTCGTTTTATATACAGTACCATTAATAATTTCTTTTCTTTCCCATGTTATCGTTTTATATACAGGATCATTCATACAGCTCAGTTATACGTTAGATTTCATGTAATTTGTTACAGTACGCTTCCAACCACTTGACTCTAAATTCCCTTTCCCATTATTTCATTTCTTTTCCATTTTCCTCTCTATTCTCATCTTTCGTTCTTATACAAGCTCATAGTTTTATGCTTCAATTAAATTCTAACGAACTTCCTCATGCCATCACGTCGACATTCCAAAAGAATCAACAACTTCATAACTATCTTACCCGACAGTCTTCCTTTTTTCACTTACACAAACTGAGAAACTTTCCATATAAACAACTTTGATTTATACTGGTCCGGTGTACTGGATCTCATTGGACATTTTGCTCAAACAGCTCCCAAGTTTAATTACTTTTAAATATCACTTGAAACATAAACTTCTTCTTCAGTATGAAAATGCTTTAGGTTATCATGATTAGAGACCATCGGTTTTATCAACAACCTTTTTTGTTCTTTTGTTTTGTTTATATAATGTAAAGGGAACCTTAATTACAAGTATAATGCTTCCAAGGTTACCTCCTCATTACTGCAGATTATTGTTAGCATCACAAGACATTAAATTAATGACTTGCCATTAAATCGTTTTTATCACTGTTGAATCTATCGAATATTATGTAAATGTTCTGTTACCTTGTCTATGCCTTACTTTGTAATTACTTTTCATATGCAGTTAATGTGGTGATAGAACTTAAATAAAGAATAAATGAATAGTAGTGTTCTATAGGAGCTATACGGCGCAACCCAATTCTTTTCAGGTAAGTTCTTTGTGTTAAAACTATATGCTCTTCAAATTATTTATGTCATTATTTATATACTAAGGACATTGATATTTTGTTGATATGAAAAAGAAAATTAATGGGAGAATATAACTGTTGATTTTAATTGGAAAAAATGCAATAACATGAAAATGCGTGTTTCTAAACACACGCCAATAATCAATAATTTCTCAAATACATGTTTTTTATTTATCTGTTGCCTGTAGGGGCCAGTAGGATTTCAAGACGATGGCGACAGGACGGGCGTTTTCATCATTGAACAAATAAGAGGTTAATATTATCGTATTCTTACAAATTACAAAGTTCAAAAGTTTTACAGTGCTCCCCAGAAAAAAACAAAACCAAGAATTATCGATATTTTATCATAACTTCATCACAATTATAATTAATAAATGCCACATATTTGTAAAGCTTAGATCCTCCTCTTTCATTAGATGCACCTCATATGATGCATATTTCACGCATGAGTGACTAAAATCAATTTAGAGAAAGGGTACCAAAAAGTCATTAGGCGAACGGTATCTGAATTTCAAAGAGAAAATCCCATTTCTAGCCCTTTCATAATTAATCAGGAAAAAATGAGCCAGGAACAACAAAGTTCTGTTTGTTTAAATTAGTGCTTGCATTTTCATAATTTTATTGAACGAATCCGTTCCACTTGCTGTCTTGCCCTATAGCAGCAAAGAAGACGAAAGACTTCATGCATGGATGATTGTCAACAAAGCGGAGTTTGTTTTTTGTTGCTACGGCAGGCAGCCATTAAAAACAATTTCGTTTGATGAAATTATGGTAATGCCATAATTCTTGGTTTCGATTTTTCTGGGACGCACTGTGTACTAAAAACTGACAACGATATTTTGTTTTTGTTGTAGGCTATCTTTCTATATTTGTAGAGGGGAAACTTCTTGTACAGTAAGACTTTAATCTATCTCACTAAATTAATATTTGACCTTTCATATTCTTGGTATTTATCTCTCCAGATGGGACACGTGTTGTCATAGGAACTTTAGCTCAAGGTCAACTCATCCAGTGGCTCTTACCAACCGAGGAGATATGGGAGAGAAATAGTAACTCATGATGATTATTTTAACCCATTGCCTACATGTCCCGGATGGCTCATGTATTAAACCCTATTTGAATAAGATAATGCGGAAGACAATGGGATTAATACATATAGTTAAAGTATACATTTTGATAACATGGAATCCGTAAGAAAAATGGAGAACATTACTATGGAAACCAAAATCCGATTTTTAAAGTCGTATATCTGGCCAGTTCTTATCGACAGGTCGATGTGAGTGTTGGACAATAAACAAAGAGCTTTGAAAAAGATTAGAGGGTACACAGACCAGGTTTTTGGTAAATATTTAGAATATACCATGGACAGAAAAGATAATAAATGGAGAATTGTTCAGGAAATAGCCATTGGAATAATGACACTTTTTTATTTTTTTGGTAATATTGTTAAATATGGTGATGAGAGAAAACTGTTTAAAGGAAACCAGCAGATACAAATCAGGTGTAAACTGGGAAGAAACTGTAAACGGTGTATAATTTGGTTAATTCTTAAAATTTGACATCGAGGAGTGTGATCGTAAAACTATAAAACACATTTAAAGCTTATGACAACCATTTTTTTTTAAATAAAGAAGTAAATTCATACGTATGAAGATCTAGAAGAAAAGTTATAAACCGGTCCAGAAATACATTCACTATGCAGTTTAACTCCGGGTTTGTAGAATTCGTAGTAATAAGTTTAAATTTACATCTATTAAAATTAAAACTCGCTGTAAGTGTTCCGTAATATACGTCTTTCCGCGATATCGTCGACATTACCCTTTTTCTTTGTCCTCTATTTTCTTTGTTAATCCACATATTTAACACCCTACAGGATAATTAAGGAGCATAACTGGTTTTAATTGCAAGAGTTTTTTTTACCCGAGTGGCACCTATAAGTATTTATGAGCATTATGTACACCCTTCTCTTCATAATTAGGTCCAATGGGGATTATAAGGCCTGCAGCGAAGTGCCAACTAATCACTAAAATGCTGTTCCTAAACGAAAAAAACGATTAGCAAGTTTTGTTTTTTCGATTGGCAAAAAAATTAAAAATCAGAGTAAAACCGAGTGAGAAGGCAAAATAAAGAAAGAAGCTTTGTTTTCTTTGTTTTCTTTCTTTTTCTCCACTTCCAGACGGTCGACCACCATTTGACGAGGACCGTACACATGAGATCTTAGTAAAACGATCTATCTCCCGGGTAACCGTTATAACAGTGGGCGTGTTTGCTGCGTTCGGTGTATGCTTAGCTCTGTTCTTCTTAACTTTCAACATCAGAAATAGGAAAAAGAGGTAATGATAGAAAAACAATATGCATAGGAATAAACATATCGATGATTTCGCCATGACAAGAGAGGTACATAATCAGTCATGTAAAGCGCTTATATACATTGTATTAAGCGCTATATAAAAGTGGTATATTATTATTATTGTAATTATTATTAACATGACTCTCAACATTTCTAGATATATCAAGATGTCGAGCCCGAACCTGAACAACCTCATAATCTGCGGAATATGTCTCGCCTATGTCTGTGTGGTTTTACTCGGATTAGATCTTGGAATCTTTAAGCCTCTGAA
The DNA here is from genome assembly GCA_003118195.1 of Hemicentrotus pulcherrimus. Lineage (NCBI taxonomy): Eukaryota > Metazoa > Echinodermata > Echinoidea > Camarodonta > Strongylocentrotidae > Hemicentrotus > Hemicentrotus pulcherrimus. The sequence goes on along the minus strand of BEXV01005024.1, from coordinate 13,667 downwards.
CCAATACTTAATATGTGGGGTAAGCTTCCACACAGTTCTACCGTATTTAACTTATTTTATTCTACGTATTATTTGTTATTCAATTCATGTGTTCATTCAGTCATCCGTTAATATATCCATTCATGTATTGATCTTTTTCATTCATTTATTCGTTATATACCATTATAGAAATTAATAAAATTTCTGTTGGTTTTCATGAAGGGCACATACAGGATTTTAGACAGCCGATATTATAAACTATTTTTCGCTGTCACGAAAAGACCTATTGGCTAATATTTTAGATTTTTTTAAAGTATTTGTTTATTCATTCGTTATTTTTAGACAATGTAATTCTATCAGTATTGAAAATACTATCCTGAGGGGTCGTGGACAAAAATAGGTTACAAATACTATATCATGGATTATTATTATTTTTATTATTTTGTATACATCATGATATAAACATGAAATACAAAGTAGCAATTTTTGTTTCTATCAGGCACGTGTCTGGCTGATCTCCTTCGCATTCACTATAGCGTTTGGAGCAATGTTTACCAAGATGTGGAGGGTGTATAATATCGTCATTAACAAACGGACCATGCGCAAGGTAAACAATGTAAGAATTTACCGGCATGTTGTCGATTTTTATCTTCTTCGTTGCCTTTCATGTTACGTTTCGATGTCAATAAATTTACATTTTGTGGTTCTTATTTGCAAATATGTACTCGATTATGTAATTTAAAGTGTACGCTCTTTCAAATATGACACTCAGTTCTTTACTATGTCAGACACAAAATTATTTTGTGTAGCACCCTCTATACCAAAACTCGCTATCCCTTGAGATATGGTAAAAACCCTGAATTGCAATCGTCGCAATAGTTAAGATGTGAAAAAATGCATGCGGGCACACCGCCGACGAATGTAAATATATATGAAAACAAAATAATCAAATATTTGGTCACCTCGATGAACGAATATGCGGATATCAGACCATCTAGTTGCTCTGAGTTATCCTGAGTTGATATATTGATGCCTCACTCAGTCACATCAGCAAACTGACTCCAACCCGACCGATGTCGGTGTCGATGTCGTCGTTGTGACAGAGGTATCAATGCGGGTGAACGTTGATTTCATTTGCTTTTCAAGATGTTTCTTTTGTTTTTCTTTGAGGTGATTAAGGACAGGCATCTTGTTGCCATCATCGTCGTACTTTTAATGATCGACATCGTCATCCTCGTCACCCGGGAGATCGTTGATCCGTCTCACGTCATCGATGAGCTGATCGAACAACCACGGGTAGGTCCAGGGGAGTGTTTCACGGAGACTAAGATCGACGTTATGCCATTGTTTGCTCTCACCATTTACTGGGGACGTACAAATCATGGTCACAAATCTATATAATTTACATTTTTTGATAATACATTATTGAAGGGAAAATATTATCTAAAGATCATAATTGAGAGACTAATGGTGAGAGCAAACAGTGGCATGAACGGCCTGCTATAGTTAATTCCAACTTAAAGTCGATCTTAGTCTTTGTGAAACACTCCCCAGATGAAATAAAAGAATTCATAAAATACACAAGTAGGTAAATTATCAACACAAAATATTTCATATGATTTACCGTGTTTACCATTTTCTTAATATGTAATCTTATTTGAAATAAAATATAATCACAATCATACTTGTTCAATTATTTATATTGGTCGATGTACCTTTCCAAAGAAATGTTCCATATTTGTAATAATCATTATGTCTATGCATTATAAAACAAAATACTCATGTACCGTGTGAATAAAGTTTTCGAAGAAAAGAAATACAAACAATAGACCAAAAGTGTTTCAGGTTTTAGAATGGATCCTTGAATTAATGTCCATGCTAAAAGTATTTTGTTTATGCTAAGTTCACACCGACGCCGCATTGATGGCGCATTTAATCGGCGAGCAAAGCGGCGGCAAAGCGTAACAAAGCTTAATTAAAGCGTAAAGACCGTAATAGAGCGTGAGAAAGCTTTTGAGCAATTCAGGACATTCGGCAAGAGCGCCAACATTTTTTAAACTGTTTAAAAATTTGAGGCGATCTGTCACGCATTGCGTAAAGCGGGGAGAGCGTATTAAAGCTTATCAAAGTGTAACAATGCTTATCAAAGCTTTGCTCAAAGCGTAGGAAAGCTTAAATTAAGTTTAAATTTTTGGCGCTCTTGCCGAATGTCCCGAATCGCTAAACGCTTTCTCACGCTCTATTACGGTCTTTACGCTTTAATTAAGCTTTAATACGCTTTTCCGCCGCTTTGCTCGCCGATTTAATGCGCCATCAATTCGGCGTCGGTGTGAACTTAGCATAACACATCTCAGGAGATCGTGAGATTTTTTGAAAAAATGACGCGGCATTGATCGCCGATTTAAAGCGCGGCATGCGGCGTCGGTGTGGACTAGGCATTAGGCATAGAGTATGTCGCGATGGAATGTATACACTAACAGGTTAACATGCCGACTGATTTCATGAAAATACACAATGATAAAATTTTTATGTGCAACTGATTGACATTTTATACTCAATAATTTGAATACTGACTGATTGACGTAGTGACTACATTATGCACCGATTGACATACTGGCTGATTGACATACTGACTGATCTACAGGCTGGCTGATTTATAATATTCATTATGGTTGATTTACATAACGGATATTTTTGTTTCACTGTCTATTTGATATAATTTTCGTTTTCAGACCCAGAAAGACCGTGAAAATTTTGTACTGTATATTCACGTGTATCGGCGATGTTCAACAAAGTACAACACAATTTGGACCGTTATCCTGGCCGTATACAAGTCTTTTATCATGATATTTGGAGCTTTCCTATCTTTCCAGACGAGGTATGTTCTTCTCGTGAGGAAGTTTCGTGGTTTAGTGGTTCTTTCACTTGACTCTCAATCCAAGGGTTGATGGGTCGAATCTCAGCCCGGCACTAACGTCTTTGGCAATCACACATTAATCCGCATTCACAATTTTCCAAGCAGGTGTAAAATGGTACCTGGTATTTCCTGGGGTAATATCGCAGGGCATGCAGGAAGAACATTCTTACTGATGTGGCTACCCTTGTAAATAAGACCCAAATACTATTGTTATTATTATTATGTTATTTTTATTTGTTGTTATTATTATTATTATTATTATTATTATTATCATTATTATTGTTGAAAATGTTATCCTTGTTATTCAAAATATTCTTTCTCCTCCATCCAAGGTGAAGTAGGCTTATCGTGGAATTCTTTGCGGAAAAAAAGAAGCTGTCAGTCTGTATACTTACATGTAGAATCAACAAAAAGACAAAAAGTGATAAATATATAATTGTTTCGAAAATAATATCGCTATTGATAAAAGACCGTTGCTTACATTAGTTTTATCACCTGACGAAGTGTTGCAGATAGCGCACGAAACGTCGTGTTTCTTTTAGATTACTTATTGACAATATAGAGGCAAACGAATATCACTAGCGATATTATTTTCGATACTACATCCGCAATGAGTAATATATTTAGCATTATTTATTTGTTCTTTTTGTTTTGGAATGAAACAAAACATCTCAATTGCAAATTTGAATAGCTGAATTCCTAGTGACGCTCATACATTCGAGATCGTTGTTGTCTTTTTGTTAAATCTGTTCTGTTTTTCCCTTTCTAGGACTGTCAGCCTACCTGGACTAAACGACAGTTACTATGTTGGAATATCTATTTACAATGCCTGCTTGTGTTGCGCCGTTGCTGTACCCCTCTCGCTTTTCAACGTAAACTCGCTCAATGTGACCTACATAGTCACTTCAGGCTTCATCATCTTTTGTGCTACAACCATTCTATGTACACTCTTCCTTCCAAAGGTAAAACTTTTACAAATTAACAAGTCATTAGCCCCCCCTTCCCCTCCCCCTCCCGATCCCCTCCCCACAGCATGCGGGCTGCCTACATACTGCCCCTTTTTGGCCTAGGGAGGACTTCTCCCCCTTACCCCTTTATTAATTTCTGAATACGCCACTGAATCAGCTTTCTATACTATATGTTTCTCCCTGCCCCTTCTCTTCTCCTTCAACCCCCCCTCTCTCCCTCTCCCTTACTACTGCATATTCTTTATGTTTACCCTTCCTACTGCATATTCGTTATGTTAAACCTTCTTATGTACTATCTGTTTGTCTGTTTCTGTTTCCCTTTGTTTCTTTCCCTCTTTACGATACATGAAAAAGAAAAGCAAAACATGATATTTTCTTGAAAAAAGAAGCCATTTATAATGATAATAATAATAATAATAATAATAACAAAAATAACAATAATAATAATAATGATATATGAGATTTGTAAGGAGCAAAAGAAAGACAAATAATACCATGATGTTATTATTCTGTATGAAACATAGTGCAATCATTGAATGCCATTCCAAGATAACCTTTTTTCAATATTAATAAGTTATGATATATGAAATTATACTTGTCTGTAATGTCTACTATGACATTACTGAATAACAGGTTTGAGCCTTACATGTAAAACATAATTCATGGTAATGCTTGTACTCATCATCCATAAAAATATGAGCTGACAATAAATTCTGCTGACTGCTTTTTACCTTTTCAAGGGATTCGGAATAAGATTACACATAAGTGCAATAAAATAATGATAATGATAAAGATAATTAGAATAATTTTATTATTAATAATAATAATAATGACAATAACACTAATTATAATGACAATACTAAACATCATGATAACGATGATAAAGCAAAACATACAAGATTGATAACGTGTCTAATAAGGACTAAATAAAAATTGTTACAAATAGAAAGGACTTTCTTTCAAAAGTTGTTACTATACTTTAATATAACCCAACGTGTGTGTCTTTTTATGAATAAGTTTTAATTAAAACCTATGGTTATATTGAAATATCGCTTTAAATAAAGTAAACACAGAACTCTTCATATTAAATGGGTATCTTTATATGACATTTATCTTCCCAATTATTTATTTTAGTTCTCTGCCCTCTACCGTCAACAACACGAAATTGGTACCATCCAACGATTCGGGGGGATAAACACGGTGTCTTCTGTAGCCGGAACATCATCAGGACCAACGGTCAATATGGTGGGACGGGAACCAACACAGCTAGATGAACACAACGTCATTAACAAGAAGGCCTGAACCAACACAGATAGATGAACACAACGTCATTAACAAGAAGGCCAGAACTAACACAGCTATATATGATGAACACAACGTCATTTACAAGAAGGCCAGAACTAACACAGCTAGATGAACTCAACGTCATCAACAAGAAGGCTTGAACTAACACAGCTAGTTGAACACAACGTCATCACCAAGAAGGTCTAAACTAACACAGCTAGATTAACACAACGTCATTAACAAGAAGCCCTGAACTAACACAGCTAGATGAACACAACTTCATCAACAAGAAGGCTTGAACTTACACAGCTAGATGAACACAACGTCATTAACAAGAAGCCCTGAACTAACACAGCTAGATGAACACAACGTCATCAACAAGAATGCCTGAACTAACACAGCTAGTTGAACACAACGTCATCAACAACACATTATACACCAAAACGTGTAGATAAATATAACATCGATCGCGAACAAGAAAAATAAATTCAAAGGAAAGTATATAAAGATTATAATATTTTCCCTGTCATCATTCTCTTTGAAATTTCTACAAAATACGTGTGTCTACCTTTTCTAATACCTACAAAACCAGAGTTCCGCGTAGGGTTAATTTTCATTGTGATAACGTACCCTCATTAGACCAGCTAGTTATCCTCCTTTATGAAAAACAAAAAGACCAGCGTTAATTGAATCCGATTTTGACTTATCGTTGTACTCATCGACCGATTTCTCCTGGAAGATTTATAGATCATTTCTTGAGTTTTCTCAAACACTTAGATTTCAAATTTGTGGCTTACAAAAGTATTCTATGAACAAAAATCAAATCCAGTTTGCAACGGGAAAGAGCTAGGTGCTAAAACAAAAGTCATTGTCGAAGAGATAAAACCTTTGCATTGGTCATGTTGTTCGTTTCGTTCAGAAAGTTTATTCATATCTTGACACAACCAAGTTAACAAAACATTATGAGGATATTTTATGCCTAAAATGAGCTATTTGCACAAGTCCTTTGCATTCATGCTGTTCCAGTATTCACCGTATTAGTTTTCATTATTATTTTACTGCACCAAGAGGATAATGTAGATATTTTAGGACAGGGCTTCTCAAACTGTTTCCTTAGCGTTTCAGATTTGACTTTCATGGAAGCTAAATGATCTTTTTTTTAAATAGGCAAATTTAGTGTGCTTTACCAATTATTTAAATAAATATAAGTTTGTGATATAATACAAACGTGTCTTTACCCTTTACACGTACCTTAATTTTAACAGTTAAGACAGTCATAAGTGAATGTTTTGGTACACAGGTGGGGTATATCAGTGGATAAAGTAGCACGGTTTCAGGCAATAAGCTGGTTAAACGTTGACACAAATGGAGTGCTTGCAAGACGAAGGCATTTAACTAAATGCAAATGGTCAGACATTTATTTCGAAAAACTACAGTAATGGCACTTGTATACAGAAAAAAAAAAACTGAGGCTTGTTTTACGTCTATTTCTGATCTAAAGGGAATTGTTATACAGTTTAACCCTGAAAAGTCCGGGTTATTTTGATACTCTCTTGGTTGCCCTTTGGAATATCGGGCATGGAACGACGAACAAAAAATTTAAAAAAATTGGCATATCTCATGAAGAACAAGTCCATAAATGGTGTTTCAATGATTTACATATCATCGAAGTGACAATTCTGCATTTTGTGCAGTACATAATGTGTGGTCGAAATTACATAAATATGGTAAAAAAGATAGGGGGACTGGTTAAATTTTGCCCCCGGCCCTATTGAGGTTAAACACAAATTCGGAGCCTTCTCCTTTAAATGACCTGCTTTCCGGACTATGAGAAGTCCTGCTCTAGAGTTTAATTTTCAATTCGTACTCGTTTGTTTCTATGTCCACAATTCATATGGTTAGTCATTTATATCATATTTTCTATTACTTTTTAGTTTGATATTTTACACTACGCTAAGGTAATATAATGGTTATGTTCAAATTCAGAAAACAGTGATGAATATCATCATTCTCCGTGTTAATGTGGTTCGATTAATAAGCTTCGTTTTTATTTGTTATTGTACAATAAACAAAAATTGTCATATTGTGGATTCATTGTGAAATAATTGTAATATATATTTCTTTATTTACTAAAGACCACTTCCAGTTTTTCGATTGAACTATATTAAATTAGATAAACAGATTTCCACATTTTAACAAACAGCTGTTCTAAACAATTTGTTAAAATTTAACTAACACAACTTTTAATGCTTGTAACACCATATGTTTTAGTAAAGCTTATTATTTTGAACATTGTCACGATGATATAAAATGGACGCCTTATTTGGACTATTTTGTATGACTCCTAAGTTCAGGGATCCCGGTCGACATGTGGAAGTCGCCTCAATCACCCACAACAAATGCATGTTGTATCTGCAAATGAATAGGTTCAGTGCTTTAATATATTGTTGCCCCCCAAAAGGTTGGAATAAATTGTACAACTCTTTTCATGACGTGATTGTGATATGATCTATTCTAGGCCGATAAAGTGTATCTGTTTATATCTTTGCAGAGGTTTATTGATCAATCTAAAGTCTATTAAACAGTCATTCAAATCTATCAATACAGTTCTGAAAAGATTCAAACTGTATCCATCAAGAATTAACCATATTGTCAAAATCATTTCAAGAATGAGGTAAGAAAAATTGTTTCACTTTTGAGGGCAACAATGTAATAAATATTCTGATTGTAGATTTAAATAACGATTTGTCAGATAATAGCTGTACGGCGTGAAATCATTTCTTACACAATTTTACAGAACCGTTAAACATTAATAAGTAGCGCATAATGATGATCCAAAGTTATGACTTCATATAATTTACATAAATGTTGTTTAAAAAAGTAGATATGGCTCATACAAAATATGTGTTCGTCTTCATTACTACACCAACTGACGATTATTCTAATTAGAGGTGAGATTATGTTGAGATATATACTTTAATAGGCCGTCCAATTCTTTTCTTATTTATCCAATATTTGTTATCGAAGAATCTAACATCTGTATTTTAAAAACTAAATAAATTGAGAGTTTTCCATTACCACCTTGTTATTCGTAAATGCGGGCCAATGTGTCGGCCGTTAAACAATCACTTGAATGGGTATAAATTAGCGATATTTTGAATTTATCTTAAGTTTGCCGAATTCTAAGATGTACCCTGTCATTTCGTTCACACCCCAATTTATCTTTGACCTTATAATTGTAGACACAATTGAGATAACGGTCTAATACGGTATCTTGCGTGATATGTGATTATAAATGTATATTGTATTTCTCTACATTGTGTTGAATAAAATTCACATTGAGCAACTTTGGTGTTAACAAGGAACTCGTGCATGGCGTGTGCGAGTTGTTTAGCCGTATATATATTTATGCAGTTCTTTTTATGAAATCATAATGAAACAAACACAAGAGATACTGGTGCAGATGAAGATATGGTAACACGATAAAGGGGTAGTTGAGTTCTGTTGCAGAGGGCGCTACACAATTTTGTTCTGTTTTTGTGAGATAATGAAAATCTGAGTGTCAAATATGAAGGAACATATAATTTAGATGACAAAATCATCTTTGTTTGATCTAAATCGGTTGGTAGACGGTTAAAATATCGTTAAGTATAACAATTTCTAATATTTGTGTAGCACAAATATTAAATAATTTTAACCAGCCGTTGGAAGAAAAAAAAAAACGAAATAGCACCTTGTACGTTTTTATTTCATATGATAAGCACAACCAGCCGGCCTATGTATTGTTATTATTAATTAGTTATCTTGTACCATATTTATATATATATATATAAAAGTAGAGCTGAATTCCTATCGTATTGGCAAATTTTCACATAATAATGTTGAGGTCTAAAATGATCTTCATAGCAATTTCGGGTCCTAAAAGGGTACGAGAAGGAAGGGCACTAGAAATTTCATGAATAAGACAAAGAGTAATAACCATGCACTTTGAAGGCATTTGAGGTCTAAAACAAGAACTCAACTATTCTTTAAGCTTGGCACTATTGTGAGTTTAACGCTGATGTGAGTGTGGTACCAGTTTGATGGTGGTACTAGTCTGAGTGTGGTACCAGTTTGATGGTGGTACTGGTCTGAGTGTGGTACCAGTTTGATGGTGGTACTGGTCTGAGTGTGGTACCAGTTTGATGGTGGTACTGGTCTAAGTGTGGTACCAGTTTGATGATGGTGCTGGTCTGAGTGTGGTACCAGTTTGATGATGGTGCTGGTCTGGAACTAGTACGGGATGGAAATGACTACTCGTGGTGGTGTTTCACAAAGATCCTAAGTGGAACCTAACTCCAAGTTGGACTCAAACATTATGGAGAGCCATTTGTAGCCTTAAATAGAATATATTCTAAAGCAAAAATTCAACTATTTTAGACTTTTCTTAAATTCCACATTAAGAACACGGAATCTCCTTGATGATAAAAATATGAATGATTCGAATCAACATTTTATGCCTTTTACAAAAAAACTTTTACAAAATATTTTCAAAGATGCAAACGGCTTTCCATAATTGTTAAGTCCAACTTAGAGATAAGTTCAACTTGGGATCTGTGTGAAACACCCCCTGGTGGGTATGACGCTAGCTAAGGGGCCATTATAAGTATGGTGCCAAGAAAAAGATGTAGTGGCACTAGTTTATTTATACAATGCTGGTGGATTGGTCTTGTGTGAATATGGCACTGGCCTGAATATGCTCGACGTTGCTATAGTATGGTATATGTATTCCACAAGTATCAATATGGCATAGTATGAGAATGACGCCAGTATGACTAAGGCGCCAGTATGAGAATGATGTCAGTATGATTAAGGCATCAGTATAAGAAATGAGTCCAGTATGAGAAAGAGGCCAGTATGGGCATATGGCTAGTATAAAAAAAGAGACCAGTATCATTAAGGCATCAGTATGAGAATGAGGCCAGTTGAAGAGTGGCACCAGTATAAGTAAGGCGCCAGTATGAAAGTGGCGCCAGGAGGAGTATGGCGCCAGTATGAGTTTAGCGCTAGAATGAGAATGGCGACATGGTGAGAGTGGCGCAGGTAGGAGTATTGCGCCAATATGAGAATGGCGCCAGTATGAGTATAGCGCTAGAATGAGGTTGGCGACATGGTGAGATTGGCTCCAGCAGGAGTATTGCGCCAATATGAGAGTGGCACCAGGAGGAGTATGGCGCCAGTATGAATATGGTGCCAGTATGAGAGTATTGCGCCAGTTTAAGAATGAGGTCAGTATGAGTATGGTGCCAGTATGAGAACGGTACCAGGAGAAGTATGGGGCCAGTATGAGAGTGGCACCAGAAGGAGAAGGCGCCAGTATAAGTATGGCGCCAGTATGAGAATGGTACCAGGAGGAGTATGGGGCCAGTATGAGAGTGGCACCAGAAGGAGAAGGCGCCAGTATGAGTATGGTGCCAGTATGAGAGTGGCACCAGAAGGAGAAGGCGCCAGTATAAGTATGGCACCAGTATGAGAGTGGCACCAGAAGGAGAAGGCGCCAGTATAAGTATGACGCCAGTATGAGAATGGCGACATGGTGAGAGTGGCGCAGGGAGGAGTATGGGGCCAGTATGAGAGTGGCACCAGAAGGAGAAGGCGCCAGTATGAGTATGGTGCCAGTATGAGAGTGGCACCAGAAGGAGAAGGCGCCAGTATAAGTATGGCGCCAGTATGAGAGTGGCACCAGAAGGAGAAGGCGCCAGTATAAGTATGACGCCAGTATGAGAATGGCGACATGGTGAGAGTGGCGCAGGTAGGAGTATGGGGCCAGTATGAGAGTGGCACCAGAAGGAGAAGGCGCCAGTATGAGTATGGCGCCAGTATGAGAATGGTGACATGGTGAGAGTGGCGCCAGGATAAATATGGTGCGCCAGTATGGGTATTGCGCCAGTGTAAGAATGAGGCCAGTATGGGAATGGCGACATGATGAGAGTGGCGCCAGTATGAGAGTGGGGCCAGTTGGAGTATGATGCCAGTACAAGAATGGCACCAGGATGAGTATGGCGCCAGTATGAGTAAGGCGCCAGTATAAGAATGGCGCCCGTTGGATTATGGCGCCAGTTTGAGAGTGGCACCAGGAGGAGTATGGCGCCAGTATGAGAATAGCGCCATGATGAGAGTGGCGCTAAGATGAGGATGGGAACAGGATGAGAGTGGTGTCAGGATAGGTTCGGTGCCAGTATGAAAGAGAAAGGTGGCAGTATGAGTTTTGGGCAGGTATAAATATGAATTCAGTATGAATATGATGCCAAAATATTTCAATTTCTTTTCTCCGTTTCGTTGAAAATCAGCCATGCATCATGTTTTTCGTCTTCTTTGTGCATGGCTGATCGTCAACGAAGCGGAAGTTAAGACTTTTGTCAACTCTGTTAGTTGCTGTGACAGGCAGCCATTGAAAACGAACTCATTTGATAAAATTATGGAAATGCAAGCATTACTTTCAACAAACAGAACTTTGTTATTCCTGGCTTATTTTTCCTGATTGAGGTGTCATATGAAAGGGTAGAAATTTAACTTTCTAGAAATGTGATTTTCTCCTTGAAATTCAGATACCGCCCGCCAAATGACTTTTTGGTTTCCTTTCTTCAATTTGCTTTTAAGCACTCATGCGTGGAAAATGTGTCATATGAGTTGCATCAAATGAAAGAATAGACTCTAAGCTTTCCAAATATGTGTCATTTATTAATGATAATTGTGATTAAGTTATGATAAAACATCGATAGTTCTCCGTTTCGTTTTTTATGGGACGCACTGTATAACAACTCATTTTTGTATGTTTTTATTTCCTGGGGCAGAGGCAAAGACCTTTCTCCGCGATCCACATCTTGTTTGCAGGAAAATTGCAACTGATATCCTTTCTTTTCTTTGTTTCTTTGGTTTCTTTCCCTTTCCTTCCTTCTCTCTTGTTTGCGGGGGGGGGGGGCAACATCATGGGCGGCAAGGCTCTTTTAGGTACCCCATCTCCTTCTTTTTCCCCTTTCTCTTTTCTTCTTCCTTTCCTCTTCTCTCTTCTTTCCCTTCTTTTCCTTCCTTCCTTCTCTCTCTCTCTGTGTTTGTTTGCTGAGGGGACAGGGGAGGGCAGGCGAAGGCCTTTCGCCCCCGATCCACCCCGCGTCGTTGGGAAAAATCAAAATTGATCTCCTGTACCTTTCTTTTCTTTCCCTTTCCCTTCTCTTCCTTTCTCTCTCTGTTTAGTATGCTGTAGAAGGGGAGAGGCAGGGGGCCATTTGCCGCCCCCCCTGATCCCCAACTGATAGTGAGCACATTTCTTTCTTTTGGCCCTCGAAAATTAAAAGATTTGCACCCCCCCCCCTCCGGCCTTGGGCGCTAGGGATAAGTAAATATCACGTGTTTTACACGGTTTTTTCCCAAGGGGGGGGGGGTGGCCCCCACCCTAGATCTGCCACTGCATGTAGTTTCAAACTTTCATCCCTAGCTAGCTGTCAAAGCTGAATATGGGTTATCCAGTCGTTTCATTCATTAAGTGAAATTATACTTGTATCGGGACTTTTATCAGGGATATTAGATTATATCCCTGTTTGTTTTGACTATGCATACGTGTGGACTAGAGTACGGACATTCGGTGCGGCAGGCGGACTATTGGGTTCGAGACCTCTTTCGCACAGATTGTCTGTCGATTATTGCGAGAATAAATTCCGCACCGATCGTCCGCACTCTAATAGTCGGACGATCGGTGCGGGTTACATTCTACGCGGTCACACCGGTATGAAAAGCGAGGCCGATGTGAGAACGACGCAAGTATAAGAACGACGTCAGTATGAGAACGACACCAGTATATGAGAACGACGCCAGTATGATAATGAGGCCAGTATAAGTATGGCGCCGTTATGAGAAAGAGGCCAGTATGCATAGCGAGGCCGATGTGAGAACGAAGCAAGTATGAGAACGACGCCAGTATAGAAAGAATGGTGCAATTATGAAAATGAGGCCGGTATGAGATTGAGGCAAGTATGAGTATCGATGATTTGTCTGAGTGTCCTTTGACAGAGACCCATTTACAGATCGGGATTAAAGCTACTTCGATCATTGATTAATCACTTCCGGGGCCTTTCACAGAATCCACGAAACCGTGGCATGTACCCTTCCGAAAACCATGAAGGGCAACCCGTCTCAAATTTGTCAGAACCTAGTTTTCAGATGCATCGTTTGTTTAATTTATTTTGCCTTTCTTTGTTTATCTCGTTATGTATACTATGTGAAAGGTAAACAACAGACTTTAATACTTTGCTATTTTGTCATCACTTCTCATCTCACCTCTTGCTCCCACTCCCACTCCGACTATAGAGTACGGAAGCTGTGACGTCATAAAAATCTATTTTGTGCATATTATGTAGCGTTTTTGAGTGTGTGCGTGTGTGTGTGGGAGGGGGGGGGGTTGACACATCCGTGGTGCTCTTAAGTTTGCATTTCATTCAATGACGTATGTTGTGTGGGACACTGTTAAAGCCAAGGGGGTATTA
>BEXV01005023.1:3921-14959 GCA_003118195.1 Hemicentrotus pulcherrimus | reverse complement strand
CCCCCCCCCCCCCCATCTCTCTCTCTTTCTCCCTCTCTCTCTCTCCCTCCCCTCTCTCCCTCCTCTTCCCCTCTCTCTACACTACTGCTACTCTTGTGGAACTCACTACCTTCCTCTCTATGTGAGATTGACAGTCTTGAATGTGCCATGCTTCAAAACTGAATTACCTAATTCACCTCATGTGAAGATACTGATTTTATTTGATGAGCCTGCTCATTTGAAGAAAACTAATCAAAACAGAATTATGGAGCAATAAAAATATTGTGATTCATCATTTATACCTTCTGCTTTTTTCTTCCCTATCTATTTTTGTCTTTCTCTTGGACACAGTTGTTTGATCTCATTGTGAAGAATTTCCCTGTCAATCCTGACAAGGTTGCAATCACTGGTCACAGGTACATGTAAACTACTTTTAGATTGTCCTTCCTTCCTTTTTTACTTTCAGAAGTCAAAGTACTTATATTATGATGAGAGACTTTGCTATTTTTTGGTTCAGTTTGAATGGTATATCATTGCTGCCAACCATTCCTATTTTGGGGGCATTCAAACTAAATGTTATGAAGTTGAACCCTGGATTAATAATAATAATAATAATAATATGTCTTGTTTACCCAGGGTAGCCTCATCAGTATTCATACTGTTTTCCCTAAGGGCCCTGGATTCATATCTTTTATCTAAAATCTCAAGTGTAAGAAGTGTACAAAATAGTAATTATAATAATATTAGTGGGTTCTTGCTTTATAGCTCATGTCTGTCAGATATGACACACCTGGCGCTCCACAATATAATAGACTGTGTTCCTAATCCTATCCAAACAAATTCCTAATTTATCATTCGAAAGGTTGGCAGGTATTGATTTTGTGAATAGTAAATGGACATTGACTGTAATCCACCGGAAGAGAAATCATTTGAATACATTTTTTCCTTCTATTTGTAGATTTATAATATATCTCATGTTTACCAAGTCTATGATCACATTGTGGTTGTTATATTGTTCACACTGTTTGATGGTAGACAATAAATGGTATACATGTACATTTAAAGTAAAAATAATCGAGATTAGAGAAGCATAATACTATTAAGTTTGATAGGCTCTGTACACTGTACATGTAAGTACATGTACTGTCCAACGTTTGATCTTGTAGTAATGCTCTAGGTTGATTGATCAATCAATATACTTTATCTCTATGTCTGTAGCATGGGAGGACATGGCGCCCTGACCCTTGGTCTCAAGAACCCACATCTCTTCAAGGTAAACATTTCTTTTCTACATGTATACAGTATGGTTTTTCAATATCTGTAAAGCTTGTTGGAAATATTAAATCTTCATGAGGTTTGAGAGTAGGTTAAGCAAAAGAAGTAGAGGTATAAATACAAGATATCATGCTTGTATCAAACACATTTGGTATTTTACTTTGAAATTTCTACTGAAAGATTCAAAATATTGTTTGAAGTGTATTAATTACCATTATAAAAAAATAAAACAAATTATTCTGGAATTCCTGATGACATCTCTCAACTTGTGCACAGATTAGTCAACATCGTTAAGGAAGATAAGATGTACATGTAACTGTTGTACAAAAATGTTGATAAATTTACTTTATATAATGTTAGAAAATATTGTGTTTCTGAATTTGGATATGACATACATGTTATTCACACTATACAAGTCCCATTCATTCATTGTTATAATCAGAATGTCTGATTTTGTTCTCTCGTACTCTGAGTTTCTGTATGGTAGTGATATGAATGACAATGAACTATTCATGTTAATAATGATGTCTTGATTGTTACTCTCTGTCTTTAGTCCATATCAGCCTTTGCTCCTATCTGTAATCCTATCAGCTGTCCATGGGGACAGAAAGCCCTCAAGGGATATCTAGGACCTGATGAGAATACATGGAAGGTATGTTTGCTTTGTTTTACCTGACTGCTAAGAAAGCAGGAGTATGCTTGTAAATATACAACCAGGTGACTGATAGATTTAAGTCCTCTCTGGGGGACTTGATAATGAGGATTATCGCCTTGCATAAGGGCGCTAACTCATCGACTTGGATTCGAACCTGGGATCTCCAGGTTGCAGCTGCTCTACCTCCTGGTTCCATTTTTTTTTCCCCATTTACATGACTAATTGGATTAAACTGAGCATGACAATATTCAGTCTTAAAATGGGCAGTAGATAGCACTCACATAATGGCGTATTCTTTAGCAATCTAGGTGAAATAATTTTGTAATGAAAACATTACTTTGTATACATACTCTGATTATGAATTATAAATACAAGCAATATTCTGTGCAATGTATGTTGGATATGGTTATGAAACTAATAACTGCCATGTTCTATGCAATTCAAAATTGATATCTCCTTTATTCAAAAGAGAATTCAGTGGAATACACTTCAGGGACAGGGACATTAATTTTTTGATTTGTGTGTTTTCTGAGATGTATTTGGTCCATAGGAACAAGGTGCGTACTATCAGTATGCGGTAGTTTTAATGTTTCTTTCCTGCAGGAATAGTAATCTTATGTTATTTTCACACTTGTTTAGGAATACGATGCATGTGAACTTGTTAGTTGCTACGATGGGCCACCGAGAGAGATCCTCATTGACCAAGGAAAAAGTGATAATTTCTACAACCAAAAGCAACTTCTTCCCGAGAACTTTGTAACGTCTTGCCAAGTCAGTAGGACTGGTTGTATCATGAATCTACGTGAGGTGAGTCCATCCCAATAAAGTATATTTACATGTACATTATTTCAGGCACATTTTACTCCTATCCCTTTTACAGGCCCAACCAATATTTCCATGTCCTGTCATTTTATTCTTTTCAATTTCATATTATTATCTGGGTGATTTGTCATTTTGTTCGAGGGCATTTGGTACATGCCTTTTAATATTTCATCTACAATAAATTGTCAGGGTTGCACTAAAGATAAGTTTACAGTAAAGGTTAGGTTTATGTATAGAGGTCAGGTGGATCCATGTTTAAAGTTTTGGAGTTGACAAGTGTTAGAGAAGGAATGAGGACCAAACATAACCAGAGAATAAGCTGTACAATTAATCATCTTTATTTCATGACACATGTAATTGTATGAACACATTTGATGATTTCAAAATGGGTCAGAGGAAATATTCAATTTGTCCCTGAACAATCGTTTTAAAGTACTTGTACAAATGCAAATAGTTCGATGTCTGATACTAAGCTAGAGATTACCCATCAAATCCATTTGATAAATACATGTTCATCTATTTGTAACTTGTTTTTAATGAAGATGGTAAAAGTCTCTACAAGAGATCGATCATTGTGTTGATTGAAATGTCTGGGCAAGTCCACGCTATTTTGTTTCACACATCACCAACAACATTGAATTTTTAAAGTATATCTGACTATTATTTTAATTACTTTAATAGCCCTATAAGAGCATAGCTAGATCAGACCGAATTTGAAGTAAAGTGACAGATCTTTGGGTGATTGACTTTAAGTTGGACTTAACTATGGCAGGCCATTCATGCCACTGGTTGCTCTCACCATTATGATCTTTAGATTTTTTCTTCAATAATGAATTATCAAATTCTGTAGATTTATAAACATGACTTGTACGTCCCTCAAGAGAGCAATGCCAGTAAATGGTGAGATCAAACAGTGGAATAAATGGTCTGCCATACTTAAGTCAAACTTAAAGTGTACCTTAGTCTTTGTGAAAAAACCCCAGGTGTCAATTTATTTTGGGAACTCCACAATAATATGTACATACTTGGTAACATAATGGGACACGGAATGTACTTGACTTTCTATCTCAATCTCTTGTGTTGTTATTCATCTCAGGGGTACGATCACAGCTACTATTTCATCTCAACATTCATGGAGGATCATATCAAATTCCACAGTCAGCATCTGTGATGACATCATGACTTGGTTGCCACGGAAACCCATCAATCCTTGAATCCGGAACGAGAGAGCTTAGGAATTGCTAACCAAATCCTGCAAGTCTTAAGAGAGAATAATGATTGTTTCCAATAAACTGAACAGAAATATTGAGAACAGCAGTAATTAACTGCACGTTTGATTTTCAGATATTTTCTGAAGAGTTAAACTCAATCATATCATGGAATTTTTATTGTGAAAATGAGTACAAGTATTATTTATCTGTGAGTGTGGTGACTCAATACAGAAGGCAATTGAAGTCATTTGTTATTCAAAGATACTGTTTTTATTAATGAATAATCCAAATACTGATATTAATCTCCTTTGATAGGCATGGTTTGATATGTATGTGTGGTAATTTTCTGTGTAATCTCGTAAAGAGAAACAAAAAACAACCAAATGAAGATGCAATGTTAAAACTCCAAAATCAATGTGCCTTGCATGCTGCTTCATGTAGCTCGTCCTTTCTATTAGGTTATCAATTTATAGACTATCATCTTTACATGTACATGCACCATATGGTAGAATATTTTATTGTAGAACCAACCAATGATACATTTCAGAACAATCACTCCCCCAAAATAGTGGCATTCCCAGTTTAGTTTTTCTAATTTAAAAGGGAAGCCTGCAAAAAGCCCGAGTATGTTCCTAGGTAAAGTCTTTTTTTTTGGGGGGGGGGGATGCCATTGGTTCTAAGTAAAGGATTAATAACTTTCATTTCCACATATCTATTGTTTGTCTCAATGAACTTCAACATTTTGTACAAATGACTTAAATACATGTATGTATCAAGGAATGCATGAATTTGTCTCAATTGTTGAACACTTGACCTAGCTCAGATAAACATTTCTTGAAAGTGATATCAAGACAGCTGTCAAATCCAAGAGTATTACCAAATGCAGTAGAATGAGTCATATGTTTTCATGGATGTTAGTTTTTAAACACTGTAAAATCAATCGACTTTTTCAAAAGTGAAGTTGTCTTATTGATCTAGGCTTTGTGTAACCAAAAATGTCATGATGATGACTTATAATTTTTCAACTTTTTTGTAGTATGTATGATTTGTTGTATAAATTGTAATATCGTATGTGTGTAAATCATGCAGTTATGAATTTTCTAAGAAAATAAAAATCATTGAAAATAGAGACATGGTCAGTTTTGTAATTCATTTTTATTCATCCACAATCATTTGGTTTTCAGGACATATAAAAACTTTGAATACCGTAACTAAAATGAGTAAGGAGTTATCTTACATCTACAGGTTATAAGAACAGAGAGAAAAATCAGAATAAGAGACTTTGAATGGAAACTTAGAAGGAGAGAAGGGGAAGGATAAGAGGAAATCACAATGAGAGAGAGAAAGAAGGAGAAAGCAGGAGAAAGCAGGAGAGAGAGGGACAGAAAGAGAGACAGAGCAAGACTGACAGAAATGTAAATAGAATGACAACCAATGTTCTGACCTTGAATCATAAAAGCTAATACAGTGGAATCTCGTAACTTTGTCCTCGGGACCATGGAAATGACCTTGATATATTAGGGTTAAAGAACAACAAAATATAACTGAAAGAGGTGGGTCCAGCAAAGTCCCCTTGTTATAAAGAGATACGTTGTGACATCAGAGCTCTTTACGAGGTTTCACTTCACCTTTCTGTCATCAAACTTCATTCAACGGTACAAAAAAAGTCATGATGATGAAGTTTTCTGTATGATATATGAGCACAAATACAGGATTATTCGTCAAGGTTGGAAATCAATCACCAATCTGTAGCATGTAATCTTTCCAGATAATTTCTTACATTGAACTGGAATGGAATAAATGTTCATCTTACATTTCATTGTCAATAAATACATACAAGTAATATAAAATCACGCAATAAACAAAAAAATGATGACAATATATACAGATAAACAGGCATAGTACATAATATTTAAAGTAATATTGCACTTAAAAAAATAATGAACAATTAATTCAAATCATTTCTCATCATCCAACTTGTAGATAAGTGTTCATATAATGTATGAATTCTCTTGGACAAGGACATGGGTTATAATTAAATTTAAATTGCCTACCAAACAAGAATCTACAATAGGCAGTGGCATCAAGAAAATACTTTGTATGCATCTAATGGTAATCCTGCTAAAGACTTTAGCCTGAATTAACTTAGGCTGACGTCTGTGCACATTGTGTGTTATATCAAAACCAAATCATACTCGAAAGATGAGAGTTTACAAAGGTGCCCTGGCCTTTATGTATTTCATTTCATTACTCATGTTATTCAAAGTCTGTCTCACAGCCCAGGCTGAATTCTACAAATGCATAAGTAACAATAAATGTACAGAACAATAAATACACCCAACATATATAGGGAATAAAAGAATGATACATAATTTGGCATGGTTAATGTTGATCATAATGAACATGATTAATCTAATCCAATGGACTAATTTTCTGTCCAAAGGAAAGGAAAGAAGACAAAACAAGGGTAGAAGTCATTGAGAAGAGAAGGGAAAAGGTATATACATGTATGGGTCAAAAATAGAATTTTAAAAAGTCAGGAAAAGAACAGGAAAGACCAATTGAAGAGAAGGAAGTATGAATAAAGAGTGCTTTAAACAGACAAATAATAAGTTTGATCCTGTAATTAGACTGACATACAATTATATTATCAATTTCTTGCAGTAAAGTTTTAATGATTCATTTCAAATAATTAGTTAATAATGCTGATTGAGTATATATATTAATATGATTATTACATTTGTATAATCATTTGTATAATTATATTATATTATTAGATACTTTTAATAACGTAACAAAATCATTGTACATGTAGCATCTGGAGTATGATGGAAGTATTTAATAGTCAATAATCCTAATTGTCATGTGAGTCATCGATATTTATACTCCTCAAGTCAAACCCAACATGAGTGCATACTTCAAATGTTGTGATCATCATAACTACATTCCCAGTCTAATGTGGAGAGTGCATATCCCTCAGATCCTACATATATTAAGTGCACTCACAAACCAACATATACATAGTGCATTCATTTTCTGTATCAATATGTGCTTGTTAGTACAAGTACATGTAGAAGTGTTGTGATCTAGTTGATGAGTAATTGAACTGTGAACCACAAGGTACATGGTTCAACTTATCCCTGCGGCAGAACTAACATCATTTGGCAAGATGAAATCTATGTCTGCCACACTCCCCCCAGGTGAGGTGAATGGGTAACCCGCAGGAATTAATTTCTTGATATGTTGGAGTGCTGTAAAACCCAAGTTAAAAAAAAAGATGTCATTTTGCCCTATAGGTGCCAGAACCTGGGTCGGTAGGTCAGATTTCTCAAATAAATTTTCCCCCTAAAACAGCGACCGTTGCGCAAAAAACTCAAATCTTGCTGGTTTCTAGCTGGTGCAGTGCATGGTATGTATACACATACATGACTGCGTGGTCTACTTGTTTACACTAGCAGGATTTCAAAACTAGGGCAGAAGACAAGTGAGAATTTAGGAATAATTTGATGATTGCATTTGTATCCTATTTAAACAAAAAAAATACATATTTTATATTCATTAAACACTTTTTGTCTAAAAAAGGTTTTACAAAAAATTATCAAAAAGCTGACTGTATATTTTAAAGATTTTTAGGTTGGTCGCATAGGGTAATACAACATGATCTTTTTTTAAAAACGCCTAATAGCACACATGTTAAAGCTGGGTTTATGACACTGGAGTGCCACAAGTTTCAAGTCTGACAGATACGTGTGCTATACAAGAAGCTTGGCTGTTATCATCATTAAATACTTTCCACTTTGAAAGGTTGTCCATGCTACCTCTCCTCTGCTAATACTATCAAAACTTGTGGGCATGGTGCCTCTGCCCATGTTCCATCAGGATCAGTCCATATATATATATATATCTGTGTGTCACTTATTCATCCATTACCATGTGCAGTGCAAGTTTAAGTCAATTCTACTACCAAATGCTCTGTACTAATCCTCATCAAATGAACTTATGCTCATGTCAAAAGAGCCAATTTATGTTCCACACAATACCATTAAAGATTGTGGATAAAGCCATTTCAAATCCAATACTCCCATTTGTTTTCTGGATAGCCAGTGCAACTGTGCACATACACCTGTATGCTTGTTTCTATGAAAGCCTATACAGCCCATTACATCTACCATGCTACTATACAAGTCCAGAGAGCACATTCATGAAAGTATCAGTAAATCATTTCAAAGTTAAAATATGAGCATGTGCTGATATAGGTAATAAGTACAAAGCACAAGATCTATAAAGTAGTCTGTATTCTATGTCAGTATGGGCACATTTCATTTGTAAAAGTTGATAGACAAATAGCCTTGGAATAGAATTTCTATACAGATGGTGCAACACAAATGACCATAATTATTATCACCATTGTAAGCTAGTCTACCAAAAGAAATGGAGGTGTGCATACACAGTATTAGAGTAGATTGGGGTCAATGAAGACCTATGCTTACTTACATTGTATTTCCCTCATGTTTAATACTGTAAACCACAAAGTGCCTAATTTTCCTGACACATGTATGGTCAGCTTTACATTTATTTATCTCATGACATGCGCTGAGTGGAGACAAGTAGGACCTTTGATGAATGCATTTGAAGTTCATTTATATGTTATACAAAAAGGTTTACCATGGTATATCTGAAAGATCCTGAAATGAAGATGGTTTTCAACCATCCTCTACATGCTATGCTGATTGAGTCAGTTAAGATCACATGTTGCTTTAAGCACACAGTCCTTCACTCAGTAAAGTCACAGTTAGAATGTCTACTGGTATTTGTAAATCTCGCCTGGTGTTGAGATTAAATTTCGATCATAACATACTGCCTAAAGAAATGGAGCTTCTCCCGTTGGACAACTAGAGGAATGACAGAAATCACTAGTTGATGAGTTCCGAGGCAGGTGGTCATTTTACGGTATTCAAACACAGCCAGCTTCCAGATGCTCCCGTTACAAAAGTTTCTAATGGTGCAGCTCCAAAAGAAAATTCAAAATTTGTTGTTTCCTGTCCAAAATGTACATTCCACCAAATGGCTACATGTACAATGTCTTACCATTCTATAGGTCTATTTGAAAATCAAGGCTGTTGTTGACTTCAATCACAACATACTGCATACAGAAATATAGCTTCTCCTAATGTATGAGTCGAGGAATGAAAGAAATCACTGGGTTTAGAGGCAGTTGGTCATTAAATGCTTTCACAACACAGTCAGCTCCCAGATACATGTACTCCCTTCACACAGGGTTCAGATGGTGCAGCTTGGAAAAATTCCACATTCATCATTTTCGGTCCAAAATGCTTATTCCACCAAATGGCTAAAAACGTTTCATAACCATTATATATGACATGGCTTTAACATCTTGAAACCAACATCTGTGTGATTCTGTCTTACATAAAATGTAACAGAACATTCTGCAAAGTGTTTAAGACCAGGTACGGTGGAAACATGAACACTATTCAGATGAGCCGGGGAATGACAAGACTTCATCTCTGGGATGTTTGATGAGATCGGTTGGTCATTCTTTACATTCTTGGTTCAGGTGGGAACACACTGTTATCCCCTGCAGGATGTAGGCTTCGTCTGATATTCAAAAAACTAGTCAAGGAAATATTATCTACCAGCACTTTGTCTTTTTGACACAAAATCAATTGTGAATACTAGTATTTATCTAGGACTCCATAAGAGGCTGATCAATTACAACACGTCCCCTTCTTTTTGGAAAAATTTGAAAATAAGATAGAGAGGCAGAGAAGGAAAGCCAGCTGACTTTAACCATGCTTAAATTGCCATTCAATTAAATGTAAAAAAACAAAACAATAATAATTAAAAAGAAATTGAAACAAATAAACAAACAAAAGCACTAGTTACTGCATCCTAGTAAAGTCAACAAGCCTCAAAACACATTTCCAGTCACAAGTAACTGATATGTAAAGGATACACTGCAATGCTCAATTGGTCCAGCTATCATGAAAAGGAAGAGAAAAACATATTTTACATTTACTTTGCAAACAGAATACATATTTATTGCCTCAAATTAAATAGAATTACACGTACAATTAAACAGATGACATATGTACAGTTTATGGGTAGAATCTTTTGTTGATTAAAATTCATTCTCATAATTTGTCATTATCTCTATATTTTCTCAATTCATCAATCAAATCAAATATTTCTAGAAAATTCTAGTAAAATTGGACATAACCTAACTCAACAGAAAATTCTTACTTCTAAATATTAACTATTAAAAGGATGATACATGTGCTATAATTGGGAAAGTTTTTGGTAAAGGAATTGATAAAATATATTTACAACCGTCAACCAAATACATCTCAATAAAAATGCTCTTTCAGGCAGTAAAAGAAGCTCTGCTTCTGATTGGCTAGTGAAAGGGAAATGTAATCATTCATGTTTGTAGCATAAATGAAATACTCACATTTGATAATAAGTGATCCATATTTTGATTGGCCAATGTTATAGCTTCCTTGCTCCCAACTCTGTAAGAAGAGAAGACAAGCAATTTAATGTTACATACTTGTTTATCTACAATGCAGCAACTAACAAGAAGTTATTTGTGACAATATAACATATTCACAAATGAATGGCTGGATGGATGGATTAGTGAATGAATGTATGGGGATGGAAATCCAAGGTGTAAAGTTGTCTGGTAGTGAGGATAAAAGTTTAATAAAAACACAAAGATAGATTTATCTTTTTCAGTAAAATAATACATGCCTTAAAAGAGAAGGAAGGGAGATAGTCCCTTAAAAAAAGGATTTTACCACGAGGATAAGAAAGGAGATGAGAGTGAATATCCCTTTGCCTGTAACTGTATCCATCTCAAAAGAAAGTCTAGCAAGTGAATGGAAAGTGTAGTGGGATGAAGGAGGGTAGGGGCTAGGAAATAAATGGGAGCGTCCATTTACCCCTGTTCATGGAGCTGGCCCTCATCTCAGAATGGAGTCTTACAAGCTTGGAGGAGCATTGGTGTAGAGAGGGGAGGGGAATTGGGGAAGGAAATGAACAGGGTGGAGAGGTTGGAGAGGGATGGGGGGGGGGGGGG